>PVKS010026067.1:0-29086 GCA_004027875.1 Aplodontia rufa | reverse complement strand
GCTTAACCCAGAGAACTAAGGGTCGATTGTCTCCACTCATCTGTGGAGGTGGGGACTAGACCCTGGACAGTGAGAAAGTTGGTCTAGTAGCATGAGTTAAATCCAGATAAGATGTAATGTTTTACAACCTAATACTTTTTTAGAGATATTGTGGGAAGGGGAAGGGCGGGATAAGGGAGGGTAATGGGGGGCACTCCTGGGGGTAATTGCAATATCCAGAATATACACACATTTTATATTAGTTTGTTAAAAACTTGTATGGTTGTTCAAAAATAAAAAAAATAAAAAAAATTAAACGAACTAATGAAATTAAAAAATACAAAAAAAAAAAAAAAAAGATTCCTGCCTGTCCCACTTTAAATGCTTTCACTGGGATCTTTTACAATTTGATTTTTCCTGTTTGATTCCATCTGGCAACACAGGTTGCTCAGGGCACTTGTCCTGTATACTTTTATACCCAGTGACATTCTGTACAGGTACTGCCTCTGTGTAGGCCTACTATGTGCCTCTGATATATCACACCTCCTTACTCCCAGCCACATCCTTGAACTGGTCTATTTTAAGAAGCCAACAGATTTATTTTCAGGCTCAAATCTAAAAAAAAAAGTTTTTTTTTTTTACTCATTCATGGTACCTGGTAGTTAGACTCATCCACAGTTGGGGCACAGAAATGGCTTTCAGTAAACAAGCATGATTTCGGAGTGCACAGCAGTTCTCTGTAGGATTGGCCTACTTCAGAGGTATGGCAGGGTCAGAGCAATACAACAGGAATGCTTGTGAAAGGTTTTATACTGAGCAGGGGTTTGGATAATACAGAATTCCCTATCATGATGGAAATCACACATCCTGCTCCTGATGGCAACAGGAATGCTACTGCTTGGTGCCAGTGAGAGCTTTGAGACGCTCATGATGTGCTGAAAGGCCCTCCAACATCCCTGCCGCCTTTCTGCAGCTTCTTAGTTGTTTCCTTTCCTCCTCACTCAGCGAGAAGGCTGATTCCAGGATAGCAGGGACTCTGAATGCACAGCACACTTCTTTCCACACAAAAAGTCTTGCCTTTTCAACTTCCTACAAATTGACCCGTAAAATCATTCTGGAATTTGGGGAAGAAATCAAGCAAAAGGAACATGTACTCTGCAATGTTCTCTTCTCTCGGGGCACAACAGATTCTAATCAGAAAGCCATGCTGCAAAGCAGGGCAAAGGCTGTTTACCTGAAAAGACCCAGCTTGAAAGAAAAGTTTTGCTCTACTCTTATGTGGGAAATGTGCTGTGGTAGTTCATTCACCTTTCCATCCAGCCCCTGTGCCCAGGTCTCGACAGCAGATGGGAGTCATGGTATTTGAAGAGATAAAAACAGCACAAGGGCAGAGATGCCAGTGCCAATTGCAGCACAATAAACTGTGCCACAAGAAATGTCTGGGAGCACTGAGAATACACTTTCAAGAGACAATGATGTGACATGCCACCAAGTGTTCTTAGCATTTGTCCTACATTCCCAAGTGACATGTCATGGTCTAAGGTGTTCACCATGAAGGTGACGCTGTTGCACAAGTTTATAATTCGATATATGGGTTAAAAAAACATTCTTAAGATATTAGCCATGACTTCGGCTTCCATGATCGTCAACTGCATCTAATGAAAATTCTTCCCCAGAATTCCTAAAATGTTTCAGAATGTCAAATGAGATAAAAAGTGTCCAATATGACTCATAGGTAATATCAAAACCAACAATTTTGTTGTTAGTTGCTGTTCAGGTCACATGTAATAAGATTTGGTTTCCTCCATTGCTGACAACAGTATCATGAGACCTGAGGCCAGGTGTCAGTTGGTGAGAGTGAAGCAAACATTACCCAATGAACACATCTAGACTTGGATGTATAATATGTTCTTAATTCTCAGATCCCAGGCTCATTTTCTAAAAGCACATATTTCACAAAAGAAGTGTATTCAAATTAAAAATAAAAACATAATATGTTCTTCTGACATCTATAATGCATCCTTCAGTATTCTGAATAGACTACATAGGGTTTTTTCTCTAAAAGTTTAATATAAACACAAAAAAGAAGATTCGTGTTATATTTAAAGCAACAACGAAATCATGAGCCCATGAGCCCTTCTGGGAATATGATTTTTTAAAAAATGGATAAGAATTAACTTTTTGTCGGGGCTGGAGCAGTGGCTTGGTGGTTACACTGCTTGCTTGACATGCGTGAGTACGCAATTTTGAACCCCAGCACCACATACACAACTAAGTGCTCCAGGAATGAAAGTCATATGAAAAAGTAAATAGAGATTGCTTCTTTCTTTCTCTCTCTCTCTCTCTCTCTCTCTGTCCCCTCTTTCTTTAAAAAAAAAGGAATTCACTTTTTGTGACTGCTTTCTGGATTTATACATCCTCTACATCACAGCATCCTCTGAAGTCTTAATATATGAATCTGGTGTAAGTTTCCTGGCTAAGTCACCATGTTTGCCATGACATTATTACCATACGTGTTCACAGATTATAGGTAGACACTAGCTCTGACACTCAGCTTTTGTATGTCACAGTTTCTGTGAAGCATGCTGTTTTATGGTGGAGATGCCAGAATTCGAGCCAAAGTCACGAAAAATCTGTTACTGTCCTCTTAGCAATTCTGTACTCTCTCCAAACCTGGGTTTGGTCTTTAATTTCTCTTTAAGGAACCACAGCCAAGGAGTAGCTGGTACTGTTTACTCTCTTGCTGCACCTGTACTTCTGCTTTGCAAGGTGTAGAAATGGATTTCCTCAGCACAACATAAACTTCTGGAGCCTGGATAGAGTTGACCCCTCATTCAGGGGCACACAATACACCAAGAGCAGGAAATGGGAAAATGGCATCATTCAAAGACTGCTTTGGTTCTTCTTAAAATTAGTCTCTTCCTGTTCACTACTCAGTGATGAAAACATTTTCCTTTGAAGATGAATTAACTGAAAAGTGCATGGGAAAAAAATAATGTTTATATCGCAACCACTTTGAATGCATTCCATTCCTGGTGAACCTAAAAAGTAGCTGGAGGCAGAGACTGTACAATCCTTGTTACTCAATTTACGTCAAGAAGGATTTCAGAGTATGCATCTCACACGCCTACGTGCAACTGGAAGCAGTTCGACCATTAGCAATGAGCTAACAGAGCAGTTCTTGAATTTTTCATTTCCTGGATGTGACTGATAATGGCTGGAGTTAGAGCTTGAGTGTTGCCTGTCAGTCTTTGTTTTAAGAATCATGTACTGAGAATTCAGACTCCTTAGTTCTGAGGACAGTGGAAGCAGAAATTCCTTTGTCTTCAAGGAGTTTAGAATCAAACTAGACAGATAAAGATGGTGCAGAGAGTAAAGTGCCTAATTAGGTAGCAAGAACTTTATGGATAGTCACATGTGAAAGGGGTGATCAAAGGGACAACATGTTTGGAAAGGCTTTAATTGAAGAAGTAGGATAGGACACTATCCATAGGATTTGGAGAGGAGGTGGCTGTCTGAGGAGGGGCACAGCAGGATGGTCCTGCAGCACACAACACATCAGGCAAATATTAGGAGCTTGGTAAATACCTATTGCAGTGAACTAAAATTAAAGCAGACCTTATGGATTAATTTTCATGTTTTTGTTTTTCTTTCTTCTGAAATATAATCCCAGATTCTGCTCGTTTTAGAACTAGACTTTCCACTGGTTGTTGCTTTCTAATGAATTGCTTGTATTCCCTCAAACTCACTATGACAGGATACACTCATTCTTGTTCTTTCAGAGCACCTTTTTAAGGTTTTCTGCCTTATTTTGACCTTGCTATTCTTCAATGTCACAATCTCTAGAGCTGCTCTGACCAGTAATGGGAGCGACCAGCCACACTGGCTACTAAACACTTGAAATGTATCTAGAATTACAAGTCAAATGAGTATTTTGTGAACATAGGGTAAAGTGAACATTATTGTTAAAGATTTTTATCTTTTTACTAGAAAATTTAAAAGTACATATTTAGCTTCCATTATATCTCTATAAGACAGCTCTGCTATGGGGTCTTTCTGGATTCATAGCTAGGTAAAGTTAAGGATTAATGATGTAATTTCTTTCTTGTTCCTTCAATAATTCATTTATTCATTAAAGGTAAGCATTTTCATTTTCCATACTTTACAAATGAAGAAGTGGAGAGCAGTCACTCACCTGGTGAGCAGTGTGGTATAGAATTTGAACTCAGGGAACCTAACTCTCAACCACTACATTATACTGTAGTAATTTCAGTGAAACTATGAGGATCTGTACTAAATGAGAAGTGGTGGGTTGGTAAAGAAAAGATGAATTGCAGAGATATCTTCATAACATATCATAGTAACTAACTGGTTGTATATAGTAAGAAAAAATTACACAGAAATATTGTGCAGATTTTTGGCAAGGAACATGGTGTCAACAAACAAAGTAGGGAAAACAGAAGGATAAGAATATTTAAGGGGAAATGATGAGTTTGCTAGTCAAGTTCAAGGTACCTGAGATAAATTCAAGTAAAATTGTCCAGTGGACAGAAAGATGCACAGATGAGGGGCATCCTTACCTTGGATATATCATTTCTTACTCATTAGCTTCCCCTCCCTCTTGCCTTTTCGGTAGAATTAAACTTAATTCTTCAAGTCCTGCACCCTTTGGTCCCATAGTGTCTTGTAAGCTTTCTACCTCTTTAACAAACACGATTCAAATTGGAATAATTTCATAACCTCAATATTAGTTGTTGTCTCAGACCAAGTGGGTCTGAACTACCTCACCACCAAACATGAAATATCTTTCCGTAAGACTTCTCAAAATTTGTGGGGTAGTGGGAAAAAAAGGGTTACATGATCAGAATCACTTCAATTATTGAGAACTTTCAATTTCTACAGAAACAAACAGAAAAGCTCTGCCAGCCATTAACAGATGGCAACAGCAATTATCTGTGTGGAGTCACTTTGAATTTATGCAAGGTTAGGGATTGTGGTTACCTGAGTCACTTGCAACTAGAGAAGCATCTCTGATTAGTTTATGGCTCTGCTCACCTTTCCGCTAATGCGGTCTCTCCATGATAATTAGTTAACCCAGTCAAGGACCTCAGCCTGCTTCCTTAATTTCAAGGAAAACAACAACAAAAATCCAACCAAGGCAAATCAAAACCACCATAAAAATGTTACCCACACATGACATTTGTTGGAGGAAATGAAACAGAAATTTGGGTAGATTGAAGGACCTGCATTATAGAAATGAAATATAAACATTTCACATCAAAACCTCTTAGTTTTAAGTTTGGACTCAGGTTGTTTTCGCTTTTCCCTCTTCTTTCCCTCTTCTTGTCTTCTTAGTAGCAAGTCCTGAGCCTCCCTACCATTTCCTTCATCAGAGCAACTCAGCTCTGACTAACACTGCTTCTCTTGCATACTTCTGCCCATCCAGATCCTCAGCAAGAGGAAAAAGGGTCTTTTCTTGGAAGGTAAGTGGGACTGTGACTTTAGTTAAAGTCACTGCTTCCCCACTGGTTCTTGTCCATTTCCTAACCAATTCAAGGCCCAATCCAATTAAGGAAGCAGACTGCTCAGCCCTTTTCTCACCTACACATGTCAGTCTGCCCACAGTTCTGACACTGCAACCAGCACCTCCACTTTTCTTTGTGAGTGTTACTGTCCATTTATTTCTCATACCACCTATTTGATTGGAATTCCTTTGAAGAAAGATTCTATGTGGCTTACGCCAATCACTACCTTGGTACAAATTGATTAAACTGACCTCTAACTCTGTGCATATGGAGGAATTAATCAAAAACCCTGACGCACACTTCCTTTGTTTCATTTTGCGTAAACCTACAAGGTGATAACTACAATGACCTTTTGGGAAATGAAAATGGGGAATCAATAATTCTTTTGTAATTATATATCTCAAATCCCATCTACATCCTGTTATGCCTCATAAGTGGATATCACATTTGCATGGAAAGCAGATTGTGCTTTGCTGCTGCATTTACCCAATGGATTTGCTAATAATTTAGGAAGTTTGGCAAATATGATGCAGTGTAACTTGTAATATTTATTTGCTCTCTTGGCTGTGATTTTAATCCCCCAAATAACAAGCTCAGACAACACATTATTAATATGCTTTGTGTTGTTTATCAATATTTACTTAGATTTATTTCAGAAAAAAATCCAAATGGGGCTATTTAACATAATTGAACATTAAAACTGTTTGATTTGATGCTGTTTTTGAATATACATTTTAAACAACAATAGTTATTGATGTAAACCTGTTTGTTCCCATCTATACAGGAGATTAGAAAGGGTAATTTCCTCATTCAGATAAAAGTTAGTTGAAATATAATTTGTTTCACTTCTTTTATTTAAATGTATACTTCAAGCAAGCCAGGTAGATTCCATATGGCCTGCCCATTAATTTTACTTTGAAGAACAATTTATGGTTTTTATCCTATTTCTAGTTAACACAGTGAATATGTGGTCTTGTGTCTCTCTTCTTAATGACAAATTCTCCTTTTCAGGTGTTGCAAATTCCTAAATTGAGCCATATTAATGAAGATATATTTGTTGTATAGATTATTTACTTAAGCTCTGAAAAATATGTTTGGGAAGAACATTTTTAAATGTTTCAATCCCTGAGGTCTTATTATGACAGCTATGCATCAGAAATTAGTGTTGACTCACATTTTATAATGTCGGATTGGGGACAAGCAGGCATTCAAACCAAACCAAGAACGCTATGATTTAAAAACTCCAGCTACACAACACAGTTGTGTGAAGAAATGAAATACAGAAGTTTGGGAAGATGTAAGGATGCACACTCTACAAATACAAGAATTAGCATTTCGTGTTAGACATGCCTTCTCAGAAAGGAGCCTGTCTTGGATCTTACACAGTTACAGCAAGCAGTATTTGAAGTTCCAGACCCTGTTTCTAGAATAGGCATACTGTGCCTTCGAGCAGAGCCTAATCTTTTTAGCTCATGGTAGTATCCCCAGCCTTTAAAAAAGTACCTGAAATACGAGCCCTCCATAATTCAAATGACTTAACTCAATGAACTCTATATACCATTATTCTTTGATGATTCTTCTGCTACAGCATGCAATGCCTGCATGATTAAAGCCATTTGGGTACTTTTTTCTTCATTTTTGAAGAAAAGCACATGTTTTCTAATAATGTCTTGGGGATTTCTAAAACATCCAATAATTTTCTCCCCATCTGTATCTTTGACTAATCTGCACACTACACAGCTAAAAGTTTGAGTTAACTTGGATTGACTTTGGAAAAGAGACATCAGAGTTGGACTCATGCCCTTAAATTTGATCAGAGGAAGAATACAGTGTAGTTCCTCTCATTCTTTCCCTAGGAAGAGGCAGTGGTGACAGCAGGAGATCCTTCCAATGCTTTGTCTTTTATCCTTCCACTGAATGGAGGTGTTGAGCTCCACTAGAGTAGATACTCTCAAAAGTGCTTTAGCAAGGCCATTTTGTGAGGTAAAAAATATGGCCTATTTATTCTAGCTCTTATTGGCCTGGGGAACTTCAAATTCAACTCTCTGGAGTTCCAAGATTGAACTGCAGTCAACAAAGAATTACAATTAACAGTAAACTGGGGCAATGTGCAAATGTTGGTTTACAAATTCAGTAATAATTAATAACTCTTAGTTGGCTATTTCTATGGTGCCTTTAATCACAAATGAAAACTAAAGCTTATAGAAAAGAATGCCACTCAGAAGAGTAAAAAAAGACTTCCAATTTCGAATTCATTCTTGGTCTATCAACAGGAGCCTCAGAATTCATTAATGGGCTTTAGAACAACTTTGAAAAAATCCCTCCTCTACAGAAGAAAGATATCCAAATTCATATCCAGTAATCTTTTCCTGTTGTTCTGGATGGGCATAAAAAGAGGAAGTGACACTTCCTACCTATTAATCTCATTAAAGATAAATGCTTCATTGGCCTAAGGACTTAATTTTATCAAAGATATTGATTAGCCTGTTAGAAATCAAGGAGTGCTACTTCAAATAAGTGCGGACTACATAAGGAATTTTAAAAAATGTTCCATAATAGAATTCTGATGTAATTTCTTTATTCAAGCTATTAAAATTTTTACTGTAAACTTTCTATCTTTCTGGTTCTCCTACAATTTGCATGTATAGTCTGCTCTTTGTATTTGTATGTTTTACATTCCTGGTTTCAACTGATGAATCAAAAATATACTGAAAAAAACTGCATGTTAAGCATATATAGTTTGGTTATGATTCCCTGTAAATATAGTATAATAGCTATTTACATAACATTTACATTTCATTAAGTAGTTTAAGTAATGTAGAGATGATTTAAAGTGAGGATATGTATAGGTTATATGCAAAAATTATGCCATTTTACATAGGGGACTTTTGTATTCACAGAGTTTGGTATTCACAAGGGTTCCTGGAACAAAGTCCCCACGGATAACAAGGTACAATAGTGTAGAGAAAGTATATCAGTATGTATGTGTACAATATATATATATATATAGTATGTACAATGTGTATGTAGATGATTGTGTATATATATGCATGTATTGGTGTGTATTTATATACAAATATACAGTTAAGAAAGAGTTTATTAGCAACCCCAGTCCTTATATCTCTCTATTTTCCCATTCTCTCCTGCCAGCATTTTCTTCTGTATTCAGCTTAGCTTTCATGGCCTATCACTTAAACTGCTCTAATGGATATCATCTTACCTTCTAGTCATTCCATTCTACTTTGCCTGGCTGGCAAAATCCCCATCCATGAATCAATATAAAAGACTGGATATTACATGTGCCCTCAGAGTGGTGATTGATACTGAAGAAAAACATTGTTGCCCAGATTAACCACTGTAAATTTGTGGTATCCAACTTCACTTTGACTTTCTAAATGGTCCTGAATTCCCTGTCTTGAACTGGGTTCCTTTGTGACACCCACTGCAAGAATTTTTGCCCAAGATTTATTTGGAGAATGCTCTCAGGACAAGGGGAGTGAGGAAAGCAGGACAGGGCTCTGTTTCCCATGGGAAACTCTGGGACAGGGTTTCTGAGTCCCACATTAGCCAGCCAGTAGCTGTGGGCTGCTGTGCCCTATCCAGCTGCTACAGATGGGTTAGGATAGGAAGGACAACCTAGATGACACTGTTCTCCATTCTCACAAAGGGACAGCCAAGCTCTATACCTTGACTTTCTCCAATAAGCTTTCTTTCCTGTATTCCAAACTGCCTCCTTTTGCTTACCTGCAATCACATCATTTCCTCATCCCTTTCAGGAGAAGCCCTTATCTTCCATTTTCTCAGAAAATATGAAGCTCCCAGGTGCAAGCCCTCCCATGGCTTTCCACAACTCTTAGGGAAATGTCTATTCTCCTAAATGTGGTTTAAAGGCCAAGAGCAATTGAATTGCTGAATGATCTGGCCATGCAGGACCATTTTAAAGATTTTTTAAAATCATGTTTTCCTCTGAATATTTTTGGAACTAAAAGGTATTATATTTTCTTTTGTATGAACTTCTAATGTTTTAATGAGATATAGGGAGCAGAGTGGAGTAAAACTGTTTTAGTTTGGCATCCTTAATCATGTTCTTGAGATGTAATTTTTAACATTTAGAAAGTTTCCTACAAAGAAAATAATCATTCTAAACTGGCAGAGACATGAAGTGGGGCTCTCAGAGATAATCAGCAGATCTTGGATAAATGTATAAAAATGGGAGCTCTGACTTGAGTAAGGGATTAAAAACATCACATCCTTCATAAGAAGGAAAGGGATATGCCTACCAGAGAACATGAAGGCAAATCATCATGAGTTACCTCAACAGCAAAATGGATATCATTGGTTAATCTTTCTGTTGTCATCTTGATTTACCAATTATAAAACACTACCAATTTCCTTACTGGTAGAAAGCTATGGCAGACAGGTCCTGCATGTCCTGTGCAGTCATCTTCTGATGTTCCAAGGGGCAAACCAGAACAGCAGCACTCTTTACAGAATGTCCCCATAACAAGGTTCATTATATACCCACATATGAACTAGAAATCCCAAGTTAATAAGTTTTCTGAAGACTTTGCTCCTCAAATGAAGCTTTGGCAATTTCATCTTATTTGAAGCATCCCAATTATGCTCATAAGCATGAAACAACCAGGCTGTGACTGTGTACTTATCAGCAGAAGAGTTACTAAACCCATGTAAGTTGGGACTATTACACTTAACTTCAGGTCAAAGCAATCAACTGTGGCTCATTTATAGGGAGCACAGTTGGCAGTCTCTCAGAAGGATCACTCATTTTGATTACCCTGTATAGATGAAAATTCATCAGTTACACCAAATTTATCATCAGAATGATTCTGGAAAGATTGTAGTACTTCTCAGGGAGATGTTATCTGTATATTCAAATATAGAATAATATTTGACACTAATAATAACAATGCATTTCACCTGTAGGCAACTCAGCCAGGGAAACTAAATTACTAATAGGAATCTGATACATGAGCCACTCTGTGCAAAATGGTACCATCCGAAAACCAGGGCAGTTAACACTTTACACAATACCACACTGAATATCAAGAGATATTTTGACCTAGCTTTCAAAAGCAAGGTGACATTGCAAAAATATACTCTGTCCTAAGACAAACTTCAGTTCCTCAAAATGAGACTAGCTCTTGTTAGTCCCATGCCTCATATTGTAAACAATAAATTAAATGAGTATATTTATTGTAAACAATAAATTAAATGAGTATATGAGTATATTTATGTATATTTGTGTGAAATAAGATGTACAAAGGCATCCATCCCTTCCTCTGTTAGAAAACTGCTCATTCTATGCAGCACTGAAACTAAACATGATAAGATCACTAGTGACCAGCTTTATCAAAGAGTTAGTGACCCACAGAAAGCTAACACACAGTGTCTTGGAGAGTGAAACCTTTTACTATGCCTTTTAATAGTGCACAGTACTATAGGTGAATACATAGGTCAAAGGGCACCTGATCTGGCTGGAAAACAGTCACTTAACCCTGTAATTGCTAGAAAGTACTACACATAAACATTGTTCTTCCAGCACTTTCCAATCCTGCAACTTCATTCGGATACCCTGGTTCTCCTTTCCCGTCATCACCTGTGGCTAATGGTTCTGATGAGTGCTATGGAGACATATGTGGGTACCTAAGCATCAGCAGCTATGAAGAGGAGCAAGTTGTAAGAGAGACTGTTTACTGGATCTTGGATCCTGGGACAGCACTATTTCCCAAACTTGGGTCATTAATATCCTATCATCAGGATTTTTGTCACATCTGTGTGCCATCTGCACTGTTGTTTATATACTATTTTCTTTAAACTAATGCACAATTAGGCTTATAAAATATAAACAGGAAAGTCTGTAATACTACATAAATGGAAAAAATGGCATCCTTTAAGAAAAACAGAAACAGTAAATAAAAATAGAATGGAAATAAACACAATTTTGTTAAATTTTGACTAGTTACTATTGTCAGAAAGTTCTGAGCAGTATTTTGCTCTATTAGTTTAATTGCTACCCATGACTGGCAAATTTGATGTTAAATACTTCTTTTGTGCAGCATGAATTCCTATTTCTGTGGCCTTCCTGTTCTTCATATCTGAACGTGTGTGACTCCAGAAGAGCTTACTTCCCTAGAGCATAGACATTCCTATCATTGAATTAGAATGAAAGGGTTCATTTGCTAAATAGGACAACTAATAAGTGTTTACAAGGTGGTACAGACATATTATCACCAAACTGAGACTTTCAGACTTGAGATTTAGTACAACCAGATAGAAGAGAATTGAAAGTAATTTTCTACTTGCGATTTTATTTAATCTAAAGCTGCATCTGTTTTATACTCGAAATGCTCTCTTTTGGTACATTTTTTCATACTTTGGATGACACTGAGACGATTAAATTTATATACGTTTTTGAATAGTTATCAACATATTTGACTTATTCAGGAAGATATCCTTTGTTGAAGTCAACGGAGATTTTTCTTTGGGAAACAATAGGAGACTATCCCTTACTTTTAACATTCTACTAGTTTTCTTCATAAACATTGCATAATATATTCACAATATATTATTTCTTCTTCCCATCTTATCCAAGTGTACTACTATTAGGACTGTGCTGAAATGAACAATACAAATACTGATGCATAACATTCATATGATTTAAACAACACCAACTCCTTTTGGTAATTCAATCTAGAAGATTCATTAAAGTGCAAGACATTTTAGGAAATATTCTTTTAAATTATTTATAACCTTTACATACCCTCAGGGCAGAATGGAGAAAGGAATGTCTAGTTAGAAATATAAAAGATGAAAAGTTATTCATATCTTGAAATTGCCCCATTCTGGAATAATTTAATCAACTCAAATAAATGTTCTATAATTGTGCTTTCATTAATGAGGTGACTAAATTGGATGCAGCATATGAAAAGCACATCTCATTGTGATAAAAGTGTTTTTAGACAGGATGGAGAGACCTCTGTGAGTTTAAAGAGAACATTCTTAGGGAGACTGTGCCTTCATGCCTTCATGATTAAAACAATCTTTTTTAACTTGAGGATGACAGAACATTTCTCATTCTCTCCACTTACTCTTTCTCCCTTGCACTTATTGTTGTGTTTTTTGATGCAGATGGTAAGTGGAGTCTGAGAGCTGGAAAAGGAGTCCTTTCCACAAGGAGAAAAGTGACTAGTCATGCAGCTGCGACTTGAACTAAGGCCGCCCCAACTCTGCTATGGACATTCAATCCTCCATTCACTTGCTCATTCATTCCTTGGTCAGTGGCAGTGAAATATTCAGGCAATAGTGAAATTAAGCGCTTGGAGATTCATGCTGACTGCTGAACCATGGTATAATGATTTTCACATCATGAAAAGTATAAAAAGTGAGAGAAGATAAAAAGTACTTTGTCAATAATGGTAGCATGAGCCAAATGTTGACATCAAAGTCATTTCTATAAGGATTTCTCCATGCATGCACCCATCACAGTGTAACCCATTCACACTTGTGGTAAACTTACTGCTCTGCTGGAAGCCTCTCCATTAGTTTAGTTCCCATCTGTGGGTGGGTAATGTTCTTGTGTTAAATATTGATTTCATGCAGAATTAACATTGATTTTTATGGTCTTCATGTTCTTCATATCTGAAAGTGTTTGACTTCAGAAAGTTTCTGATGAGTTAGTTTTTGAAAGAATATACATTTCTAGAATTGCCTTATAATAAGAGGGACCCTCTTGATGTTTAGAATGCAGAGGAAATCCAAAAGGGAAAGTATTTTTTAAGCTACTTAACAAAGATTTCATTGTACTAAAAGAATGCAGTATGTGTCCAAAAGATTTTGTAGTTTGCGATGGTGACCCTTGAGCATATAGCTAGTAAATCTCAGTTTCCTGGCAACATTTGTCATGGTTACAAGAGCAGAGGCCAGAGCCTACCTGACTGAATTCTAGTTTTGTCTTCATCTCCTAAGTAGTGAGGGATCATTATGGTTTAGATATGAGGTACCCCCCAAGAGCTTATGAGTGAGACAATGCAAGAAAGCTTGGAGGTGAAACAACTGGGTTATAAGAGCCTTAACCTAATCAATACATTAATCCACTGAGAAGGATTAACTGGATGGTAACTGAAGGCAGACAGGGTGTGGCTAGAGGAGGTGGATCATTGGGGGTGTGCTTTTGGGGTTTACATTTTGTCTGAGGTGAGAGGACATTCTCTCTCTGCTTCCTGGCTCCTCAGGTCTAAGGCCTCTGAAACTGTGAGTTCTCAAATAAACTTTTCCTCCTAAAATTGTTCTTGTCAGGTCCTTTAATCACAGCAATGGAAAAGCTGACTAAAACACACAGTATGAAGACAGGTAACACTAATAGTGTTGAAATTATGTTTATTTTGTTTAATTCTAGGGTTAAACAATATATTACCTATCTGCTAATGGTGTGTGTGTGTGTGTGTGTGTGCGTGCACACATGCGTGTGTGTCTCCAGGTTCAAACCTAGGACTTCATTTATGATAGGCAGAAACTCTTATCACTGAGTTACATCCCCAGTCCATGCTAATTATTTTGAAAGATTCCCAATATAGTTGAAAGTATGAAATTTACAAAGCTCCAAAATACAAAAATATACTTTTTTCCTAAGAAAAAGAAAATAGTGTTCAATTAATTTCAATAAAAAGTATCTTTCTATAGGAGACCTTAACTGTATACAGAATATGAAAAGCAACCATCCCTTTAAGAAATATAGAGAAAAATTCAGCTAAATTTTGTTAAACAGATGTACTAAACACCAGGTATCAAGGAAACAGTCTGTTAGATGTCTACAATTTGAAAATACCTTTTAAAGCAATACTAAAATTACTAAATAGAAAATACAAATTTGATTCAAATGCTAAAGTTATGTTACTATTTACTAGCATATTTTTAAGACTTAGAAAATAAGGTCTTTCAGTTTATTGCTTATCAATTGCTGAATAGGGTTCTTCTGAAAAACAAACACATTTGTTTTTATATCAAAACTAAATAAATACCTGTTGAAAATTAATTTTTAACTTGCAGTATAGAAGTATCATCATGTTCACCGTAAGTTCAATGTTAATAGCCTATTCTGTTCATTGTATTCTGCAAGGTCTTCTTTTAGTTTTGAATGGGTAAATGCACAATGTCACAGCTCTCCCAACTCTACCACATCTAGACCTAAATCTGCCAGCTCTCCTTTGCATAATGAACACATGTGAATATTTGCCTACATGTACAGCAGTTAGGATACCCACGTGGTGCGGGGACAGGTGCAATGCAAATCCACAGATGGAGAAACTGAAAGACATCATTAACATCACATAATCTTTCTAATGATTGACTCTTCAATGGGGGGGGCGCTCTTTCTTCAGGAAAAAAAAGGAGATAAAGCAGTTTTGAAGCAAATATCTATAAAGGAACCCTTGTTTCCTAGGCTCTTGGCTTCAAGTGCCTATCAGAATGACAAAAGCTTTGTATCTGTTCATTTCTTTTTTTCAATAATGTCCTTGGCTAGTTCCTCTTCCTCCTTGGGCCCCTTCTTTTCTGTTTTCTGTGCAATCCCAGGTGAACAAGTCAACTTACCCAAATGTCACTTCACTTTAAATGTCACTTGCATGCTTTCCAGCCAAGACCTCCCTCCTGACCTCCAGATCCCCACTGGGTATCCAATCCAACAGTGAACAATTATCATATGTCATGTAATATGCTAAGTCCTTTATAGACATTGTCCCCTTTAAATCTTACTCTAAATCCTAGAGTATTCATAATATTTTTCTAATTTTATATTTGGGAATGGGTAAACTTTCTTCAGCAATCTGGAGACATAAAAATGTAATCCCTTTTAACATTTGTTAAAATATTTTGATGTAGTTTCAATATTTCCTCTTGTCCTGTTCTTCTCTTTCACTACTTTTTGACTGATATCAGACCAACATTCTAAATTTCTGGGTGGACATATCTAAGCTGTCCATGTTCAATTTGGGACCATATATCCCAAAGTGAACTGTTCATCATTTGCTACATGTACCCTGACCAACAGAACATAATGTGACAATTATCTCACATTAGCAGGGTACTGATATAATTAGCATACCTCAACAGCATGCAGGAAGGTGTTTTAATTGGTTTTCAGCATTTTCATCAGGCTCATGAGGTTGAGCTTATGAGCCACAGTGTATACTAAGAACATTGTTTTTTTTTTTCCATTTGAATAATTTCTTAAGTAGGTTTTATCCTTTCTCTACACATGAAACTCATCTTTAAAACCTGATTTTGGTACTACCACACACTCATTTGAATGACTAAAATATAAAACACTAACAATAAACATTAGCAAGGATGTGGAGCATCCCAGTGTGGGTGGCAATGCAAAATTGTACAACCAATTTGGAAGGCAGTTTGGCAATTTCTTACAAAGCCACACATAGTCTCATCCTGTGTTCCAGCAGCATGCTCCTAAGCATTTATCCAAGTGAGCTGAAAACTTATATCCACTCTAAAATTTGTACACTAATGTTTATAGCAACTTTATTGATAATGGGCAAAAATTGGACTTAACCAAGTTGTCCTTCAATGAGTAAATGGACAACAAACTGTAGTACTTCTATAGAACAGAAAATTATTCAGAGATAAAATAAAACATGGTGGTATGCATTTGTCAAAACCCACAAGAACTGTACAATATAAAGAGAAGCTCTTGTATAATCCATGGACTTTAGTTAGTAATAGTCAATCAGTATTGGTTCATTGATTGTAACAAACATACCATCCAAATGCAGGATGTCTAGAGAAGGGTAAACTGTTTACAGTTGTAGATTGAGATAAGGCATATGGACCCCTGTGATTTCTGTCAATTTTTCTATAAATGTAAAGCTGTTCTAAAAAACAAAGTCTATTAATTAAAAAGTAATATTTGAGAAAAACTGAGTTTAGAAATTTTAGTCAATCTTGGTCTGTTTATCATTTAATCCACATCATTCCTTTCTCTTATTCACAAAAATATCTTGAAAGATTATGCTTATGGTTTAACAAAAATCAAGGCATATTTTGCTGAGCACATTGGCTGGCATACTGCTTGTCCCTATTAATTGTGCCTGTTGTTAGTGCTCCCTTGCCATAATCTATTGGCTGTACAAAATACAATAGTTTGGTGCTTCTTATTTTAAGTAGTGCCATTCTGGCTTCTAAGGATCACCACATTCTTTGCTAAGGGCTCAGGAGTAATCTGTGTAATTGCCAGTTCTTATTTGTCTCTTCTGTCAAAGATTGGTAACATTTCTTCCTATTTGTGTTCATAAAATATTTGTTCTTTAAAAGGAACACTAATATCCTTATTTTTTCCCTGTTTCAATCACTTCTACCACCAGAGTCAGGGATTTGAACCACTTTAAAGAGGAGACATTTTCTTAAGCTCTTAAGGCCATCTTTGAAATTGAATCAATTTGAATTTCAATTTCTTCTCATGATACTTTCTTCCTACACTTTCTGCAGAAGATGCAGCAAGCAAGGAGTTTTGCTTTTGAGTTTACCCCTTTACATTAGAGTAGTGATTATCTCTTCCTATACACATTAAGAGGAATTTTGTTGTTATTAATGGTATGACATTGTCAACTAATGCAGCACTTTGAGACTTTTTACAAATTTGTACCACTATGTTAATGCTGGTATATGTTCTACCTTCTATCTCTTAAACAGCCTTTCAAATGACAACTCTGATTCTGCATAAGAACCCTCAATCTCTAATAAGCTGGAGTATTATGGCACTTCTTAGGATCTTTTTTAATAGGCATCATTCATTCAATTATATTTAAAAAGTTCAGAGCATATACTTGAGCAAAACATTGTGCCTGACATTGTTAAAGTGAGGTCACCAAGATCCAGTCCTGATCAATGAAGATCCAATTATATAGTAATTTAAGTACATAATTAATTTTAATTGAATACCTGCTATGTGCTGTGACAAAAAGGGTTGTGTAAATGAATTCCAGTGGGGTACAATAACTATATCAGCTAAAAGATGTACAAAACACAGAAGTATTGTAGGAAGATGGAAGTAGGGATGGGTATATGTCAGGGAAGTCTTCAAGGAGGACAGTATATTCAAATTAGATTTTAAGTAGAGAAATTAATAGACAAGAGGAAAAGGGAGTCCAGCAAAGAACATGATATAGATAAAAAGTGAATGTGCAAAAGAAATATATATATAATCAAAATGGAACACTATTCAACCATAAAAATGGATGAAATCCTGTCATTTGCACAACATGGATAGAACTGGAGATCATGATGTTAAGTAAATTAGCCAGGCACAGTAAAACAAGCACCACATAACCTCCTTCCCATGTTAGTCTCATAGAATATAAGAATACAGTGATGGCTTCAAGAGGCTAAAAGAGAGTGAGAGGAAGAGATGGGGAAAGTTGTTCAGTGGATACTGAATTATAGTTGGGAAGAAGAAATTTTGGTATGCTACTGCACAATAGGGTGACTACAGATAACAATAATGTACTGCACATTTCAAAAAGCTAGAAGAAAGGATTTTGAAAGCTTTAATCATAGAGGAATGACATGTTTGAGGAGACAGATCTGTTTAACCTGATAGAAACGTTATGCACTGAATCCATGTATCAAAATCTCACATTATCCCATTAAAATGTATGTTTTTCTCCTCTATGGTGAAGTGTTGACCCGATTTTCTCTTCTAAGAATTGTAAGGTATCTTCTTTAATTCCTAAGTCTTTGGTCCATTTTGATCTCAATTTTGTGCAGGGTGAGAGATAAAGATTCAATTTCATTTTTCTGCATATGGCTGTCCAGTTTTCCCAGCACCATCTGTGGAAAAGGCTATCTTTTCTCCAAGATATATTTTTGCCGCCTTTATCAAATGTCATGGCTATAGGTTTTGCTTTTGTATCTTCTATTTTATTCCATTGGTCTTCATGTCTATTTTGATACTAATACCATGCTGTTGTAACAACAGCTCTGAAACAGAGTTTCAGATCAGGTATTGTGATGCCTCCTGCTTCACTTTTTCCCCCCCATTCTGAGTATTGCTTTGGCTATTTTGTATCTCTTATTCTTCCAAATGAATCTAAGAATTGACTTTTCTCAGAAGGTAGAAATTCAGCATACTACAGTGACACAGCTACATCAATGTTTATATAGCAGCACAATTCACAATAGCTAAATTATGGAATCAACCCAGATGCCCATCACCGGATGAATGGATCAAGAAACTGTGGTATATATACAAAATGGAGTTCTACTCAGCTATTTAAAAAAAAAATGAAATCATGGCCTTTGCTGGCGAATGGATGGAAATGAAGAAAACCATGCTGAGTGAAACTAATCAAATCCAGAAACTCAAGGACCAAATGTTTTCTCTCATATGTGGAAGCTAAAGTACAATATAGAAAAGAGTGAGAGAACAGGAAATTTAGACAATAGACTCACAAACCACAGATTACCAGTTGAATTGGGGGCAACCTCACAGACTAGGAGTTGGGAAAAAGAAGAGGGGGAGTGGGGGAAGAGAGAGGGGGCATATAATGTGTGCATTTATGAAAGTGTAAAACAAACCCCTTCAGTATGTAAAACTATAATGCACCAATAAAAAATAAAAGACCCCAAACTCAGAGACTTAAAGGCCGAATGTTTTCTCTCATATATGGAAGCTAAAGTAAAATCTAAGATAGATTGAAAGTTAACTAAGCTCAATAATAGACCCAACATAGGTGAATTTTTACATAAGGAGGGGTAACCATAGCTATGAGGCTGGAGGGAGAAGGGAGTGGGTAGGAAGGAGAGGGAGGGATTAGGAGGGTTATCAATGCAGCTGGGAACCCTCGACTCCCATGAGAAGCCCAACTAACATGGGGGTAAAGTGGGGGAAACATGGGAGCAGGGAGTGGTCAAAGGGGGAAGACCCTGGACTAGGATCAGCCTTAACTTACTTTGTCAATATCCATATATTCATGAATATGTACCAACAATTCCCTCCAATATGTAAGACTACGTTGAATGAACAAAAAACAAAAACAAAACCAAAAAACTTCATATTGGACAGCAGCCCAGCTTTTATCTCCACTCAACCTCTTTAGCAAACTATAAGCGGAGGCAGCCAGAGAAGATGCACCTAGATTTCTGGCTCATAGAACTGTGAGATAATAAACTTGAAGTTGCTAAAAAGTAAAATAAAATATGTATAAATTTTATGTTTAATGTACCAGCTTAAAATTTTACTTTAAAAAAACGGATGGCTATGTTGCTTTCTGAATGACCCTTTTGCAATATTGTAATATTATGAAAAGGAGGTTTATATTTTCCTACAAGAGATAATCAACCAATATAAGCATGATCATATCTAGATGAAGCATACATTTAGAAACAGTCTGCAAGTCCATGCAGAAGCTTTCTGGGGGATCAGATTTCTAGAGTGATTAAGATTATTGCTTTTCTGAGCAGCTCACAGAACTCCATGAGCTACAAAGGGTACCACATCTGTCCCCTAAGTTCACTCTCTCTGGGGACACCTGGAAGTGCTCCTTCCAGCCTACAAGCCCTACCCTTGTTTGGGTATTAACAAACCAGTCAGTTATTGACAGCGTTTGGCACTTGGTTTGGCTCTCATAGAATCTAACACAAGCCTTCCTCTTAAACTCTCTTAGATGGTCAGACCATATTGAAGTTTTTCGACAGCATTTTATTCTCTGGTCACAGAGCCAAGAGGGATAACTTTGGAATCCTTTTGGAACTTTCTGGTTTTGAAAGCTAGATTAAGAAGACACATTATCCTAGATTTAAATGCAGATTTTAGGTCTGAAACCAGACTCTACCATTTATTAGCTGATTGACTCTCAAACAAGATACTTCATCTCTTTAAGTCTCAGTTTCATTATCTTCAAATTTGGAATAATATCTTAGGGTTCTGAGGACTCTGTAGTGTAATGCATCTAAAATGTTTAGTAGCATTCTAGACACATGGTATCCTCTTAAGACATGATAACCCACCTTCTTTTAAGAAGAATAATGAGCAGGGGACAGAAAAGAGAACAACACTTGTGCAGAACCTAAAGAAACAGCAAAGAGGTATGCTAGATGGCTTACATCATATCTCCTCTGATTCTCACATCAACCATTTAAGGTAAGAGCAATCACTTTTATTTTTAGAGATTAAAGGTGAGGTACATGACAATGATCTAAACTGCCTTAGGTGATGGACTAATCAATATATTTTGGGGGTTTGAATCTGTCTTATTGCTAAGGAGTATATGCTCTTTTCAACACACTACCCTTTGGAAAATAGAGTTTTGCACAAGTATATCCATTAATTCCCCAAATGACATGTTCTTGTTGAAATCATGATGTGCTAATATTTTCAACACAATCGGCTTGAAAGATAACCAAAAAGCACGACTACTAACTGCTACTATTGGCAAGATGAATGGGAAGTATTGCTTTGTAATTGCCCATTTTGAAGTACATTTGTGTTCACATGGATGTGTTTTGTGTGTATGTGTGTAAATATATACAGATATATTCCTTTCCATTTTCTATCTTTTTTTTTTTTTAAAGAGAGAAAGACAGTGAGTGAGAGACAGAGAGAATCAATTTTTATTGAGTTTTTCACATGGCTTTCGTTGCTCTGACACTTAGCTGTGTACATGGGTTGCTGGGGTTTGAACTTGTGTACTTGCGCATGCCAGGCAAGCGCCGTAACCACTGAGCCACCGCTCCAGCCCCTCCATTTTCTATCTTAAGCTTTATGTTATATAAGTAATGAAAAAGGGTAAACAGTCTTCTATTCAGAAGATATATATTTGTATTTATATTTATATCCATTAAGCAGCAGTCTTTTTTTGTTGTTGTTGCTAGTTAATGACTTATTTTCTTTCTGGCCTGTCTTAAGAGGAAAAAATCTAAAACTTCAGTATTAAGAGCAATCTGAATTATAACTGTCTTCAACTTAGAAGCTATTGCCTGAGAATAGATATTCAGTTTGATAAAAGAGCTTCAGCATGTTTGAACAGAATATTTTACATTTAAATATAGAAACTGCTTTACCACTTTCATCAATCTGCCATGTTTTAAAAAAATGTATACCAGATTGATAATTAAAATCTTTGTGATAGGCAAGGCAATTTTTGAGCTTGATTAATATAAACCATTTCACTAAGAGTTACAAACAGTCTGCAGGGAGAAAACCGTTTAGAATAAGAATTCCTGTTTGCTCATTATTACCTAGATGCACTGTGCAGAAACTTTGGTGAGCAGTTAGTCCTGAGCTAAGGGTTATATTAACACTGTTATGGCTCATTTCCCTTTTCATTCACATCCATGATGATTCTAAAAATGGAGTCTTTAAATTAATTATAAATGCAAAGGCCAGATATTTTAAACCTCTTAAGAGCAAAGGTATTGCCAATTACTTCATATTTACACACTTTGGAAAAATATACTGATATGGGACATATTCCACAGATTCAATATTCTTCTATTTTCTTGTTAAATGAGCACCATGAGCAGTAGAGATAAAGATTACTTTAATTAAGTATGCAATGAATCCCATAAAACTTAATTGAATACTCTATTTTCTCACATATGTATTTTCTCTTACTCAACTGTTTTTTAACCATGCTATACACCATTATTCTAAAACTTCTATTTCAAAGAATAGAAAAAGACTTTAAGACAATTCAGTGCCCTTAAATTCCTATGGCATTTGGAAATGACCTTTAGATTCTATAAAGGTAAATGTTGTACATGACTTTAAGCTGACACGATAAACTTATAAGTGTATCTGATCCAAATTGGTGTCCAGAACAGCTGTGGTCATCTTGGTGATGCAGGAATTATGACAGCTCAGATTGCGTTTCACTGAATTACTGCTCATCAGTGGACACCCACTGGGCTGCTCCCCAGGGTGCCTAATTATACCTAAGTCTTCCACTGCTTTCCAAAGAGACAACATAAAGTAACCATTTGATACCTAAGGCATATATATAGCTTCTTTTACTCTATCAATTACTTTGAAATCATGTACTAATACTTATTCTTTCAAATAAATTATACCAAAATTCCTAGAAACAAATCGTATAGTTATCTGATATTTGGTTGGGTAGTGATAAAATATTTTCTGGTGTATTACAGAAAAACTTGGTTGTGTGAATCAACAGAGTGAGGTAATTCATGCATGTCAGACATGCTCATTGAGAAACTGCCCTTTCAGCTTCGTATCTCCTTCCGACACTTAGCAAACAGTAAAAGAGTTCTACATTTAGCTGCATATTAATTATATCCAGGTGAAAACAGGGTACTGAATTAGCCTGTCATATCAAATTCACGGCAATTTAAAAATTCTAGCTTAAAGAGATTTTTACGTTAGAATGACACATTTGAGCACAAAATGTCATTTAAATAGCTAACATGTGGCACAGAAAGATGATATAATTAATTCTCTTCTGTTTCTAGAACCTTCTTGCTTTCTCTCTCATACTTTCTAATAGCTTTTCTATTTTGTACTCTCTTCATCACTCTTTTTTTTTTCTTTAAAGAGAGTAAGGGAGAGAAAGAAAGAATCAATTTATTCATTTTTTCATCTGGCCTTTATTTCTGTGACACCTAGCTGTGTACGTTGTGCTGGGGTTTGAACCGGAGTCCTTGTGCATGCCAGGCAAGTGCTCCAACCACTGAGTCACTGCTACCGCTCAGCAGTTTGAGTGCTTGCCTGGCATGCACGGGGAAGAATCAGATTTACCTGGTTTCTGGCATTTTCATATTGTGTGTAACTTTAATTTCTATGTCAACCAGTTTAGAATATAATAATTTTATTTTGTTGGTATATCCTGAACCAATAACTTTTCTAGCTTTGGATTTAGAGCTTTTAAAAATCTTAATGAAAAGAAGTGATATAAAAAAGAAATAGATTTTAAAAATACTGAATGATTACAGTGAATAATTAGATAATTCAATGTATAGTATGGTTTGAATCTAATTCCCAAACACCTATGATTCAAGTTTTTGAAAAAAGAAATCCTTTTGCCACAAGCACTATAGAATAGTCAAATTACTTTGAGAAGTTTTGTCTGCATGTTTATAGTTGGTTGAAATAAAATATGTGACTTTGTGATGCAGTTGGGGGGGTGATGTATTCATGGTGTGTTTGAGAAGTTTTGTCTGCATGATTATAGTTGGTTGAAATAAAATATATGACTTTGTGATGCAGTTGGGGGGGTGATGTATTCATGGTGTACTTTTAACTCGCTTGCCTGGCATGTGTGAGTACATGAGTTCAAACCCAGCTCCACGTGCACAACAAAGTCTCAGAGAAAAGAAAGCCACATGAAAAATTGAATAAAAATGGATTTGCTCTTTCTCTCTCTGTCCTCTTTTTCTTAAAAAAAATCTAGTTTTGAAAATCTTCACTTGAATGAACCATATATTATTGTTCCTTTTTACATGATTTACATGAATTGATTCTTCAGCTTCCCTTAGAGAACTCTCCTGTATCCTACTGCTCATTCTTTGCTATAAATCCAGGAAGACCACATTTATCAAACAAAAACTAGTACAGAAAATATGTTATGGAAATCACAAGTTAGCAAGAGATGGAGAGTGTGCTGAAGTCAAATAGTAGGACTAAGGCATAAAAATAGAGACAAAGGAAAATAGATTGCCATTTTGAAGTAATCTTAAGTTTTCTTGATCTAGGAGGACCTGGAAACAGGAATGTAAAACATAACACATTTTAATGTATTGAAAATACATTGCCACATCTAGGTGAGTGTCGTAGCTCCCTGATTACTGCATGTTCTACCAAACCTAAAAAAAAACAAACAAACAAAAAAAACCAAAAAAAGCCTCTGATTTCAGTATTTGGTTTAAAGGAAAGCAAATCAATAGGCAGAAACCTTTCCTCAAAATGTAATTAAAAACCCTTACCAATTTATATATTAAATAAGTGATTAATATTTTCCAAGATAGGCAGACTCAAAATTGTAGTGGAATATTTGCATAGAACTGTAAAGCTCTGCACAAACACACATTCAAAGCCACACAGCATGCAGATATGAGCAAGAGGAAGTCTCCTGCTTGGATGAACCACATGGGTCCTTACAGCAGAGTCTTTGGTGTGCTGCGGGCAGAATTTCAAAGGCAACAGGAACACACAGTACTCAGCCATTGCTGGGTGCACAGAAGTGAGGCTTGGCTATAACTTTCGGTAAGGTTTCTAAAACGAAGAAACAGTTGAATTTAAAGGCAGAGACACAGTCATTAAAACGTGGAGTCCTATGGCTAGAGGACATCATGGCTACAGGAAAATAGCAGCTTTTGAAAGATGTTATCTGGGGCTCACCTTGGACCTTCAAATAAAGGATAGGAGGGGTCTTGGTGTACTTTATCCACAGGGCAGTGTCCCTGTAGTTTGCTTGGAGAGGGAGGGGCTATATTCAAAGAGATGTGCTTGGAGCCCTGGATGAGGATGGATGAGAAGGTTGTACCCTGATAACATGAGAGAGAGAGAGAGCAATGAGGCTTTTTGCAAGTGAAGAGTGTCTGTAGAAGGCTGCTGGTCACAGAAAAGAAACATACGTGAAATGTATAGGAGAAAGGGAGAATATTTAAGGCAGATTTCAAAAATTAAAGAAAACAATACTTACAGAAGCTTCTGAAATTCCTGGGGTAGAATGTAAGAGGAAGCAAGCCAGAGGGTGACAGTGGCAGCTTGCCTTTACCATTTCCATTTGGATGGATTCTAGTGGAGAATCGGAGACCCTATACATTCAGCCTAGTAATTTTGTGAATAAATGCAAATCGATGTTAATGGTACGGGCTTTTTATAAAATTAAACACATTGGAGTAGATGGCATTATTCAAGGTCCTGCCATATAAGGGGAAGAGCAAAGAAGCAAGAATTGCATTTTCAGAAGCATTCTCCCCTAAAGAGGTGGTGTCATATGGAGAGTGATAGACCAGAGAAACTGAAAGTGAACAAGGAAAGCCCTTCATTTAGGAAGCAAAGAATCAGGACTGCTATAATTTTTCATGTCTACTATACAGGCTAAGTAGTGTTTTAGGCAATGTATTTATGCAACACAGCAAAAATCCTAAGATTTAAAGAAAAGTTGAATAAATGTTTGCTAGAAATTCTCTGATGGATGGATGAAAAGAAGGAAGGAAGATAGGTGGGTGTGAAGGCAGGGGAAAAAAAGGCAGGCAGGCAGGAAGAAAGGGAGAGATGGGAAATGGATTTGACTTATCAGTGTCTCATTTATATGTAAAATGGGAATGTTCTGAAATGCTTCAGAAATGCCTTATTTTGCCAGGATCTACTAATACATCTTTCTGGATAAGCCTTCTACTCATGCTTCAATCCCCTTCAATTTAGTTTTTACTTGAAGAATTCCCACTTGCAAAATTTACTAATAACCTCTTTGTTACAAAATTCAGTGGGCATGTTTTAGTTCTCGTCTTACCTGGCTTTATTGCACTATTTAGCATTATTGATGAATTCTTACCTTTGGAAGTCCTGTCCCCTCTGGCTATTGTGACAATTCTCCTGCCCATATTTGCCCTATGCCTGTAGCCATTCCTAGATGTCCTTCCTGTCCCCACAATCTAAGGGTTGAAATTCTCCAAGGGTCAGGAGCACATAAGATTCAAAGGTGTTCCTAAAATTTAGCTTATTTTCAAGAACACAAAGAAAATAAAATAGCCAATATTTGTTTGCAGACCAGATTCTAGAAAAAAAATTATTCTGTATATATTAGTGGTCTATAATGAATAAATGGTTCATTTTTCCATCCTGGATCAAATATACCTTTCACAAAATGAGATGATAAGAATTTGACTGTTTTCAGTAGTAGTGCATTGAAAAACAGGTACGTCATTAATTCTGGCTGGTACTTGAACTTTTGAAATGACCATACCATCCAGTACAATTTTAATAAATCCTTGATGAGGAGTTAGAGGCAAGCTTGTACATTTCATTCTAAGAGTTTTAATCTCATTACTACCACCCCTCAGGATGTCTATAAATTCTAAAGTATTTTCATAATATATATCATAATTTTGCTTTATTGGTCATTTTCCTCATATTACATTTTTCAGAATACTAAGTGCAAAAACTACTTAATATGACATATGCAAAATAATAGTTCACTTGGAGAAAAGACAAGAAATTTATCAAGCAAAAAGAAGAAAATGTTTTCAGTGTCCTCAGTGTTAATGCAATGAAATTCAGTGATTCTAGGCGTCACATGCATACACATATGGCACTAGTGAGCTAACCCAATTTGTACTGACATGAGCAGGTGTCTTTAGGTAGGTCATTGAAAGTCATCAGCAGAAAAAGGGCATGTTTCCTGCCTTATGAATCTTAATGCATACACAATTGTATTACAGGGTAGCAATGGGCACATAAAGACTGTATAGCTGGGGGACGTATGCCATGTTCCCGAGTAGAGCACCAGGGGCTTACCTTGTACAATATTTTTATAAAGCTGTGTGCCATTAACAGATGCACCACATTATGAGAAATCCTTAGGCTGTTCTCTGGAGAAGTTGCTCTTTCAAACATTTATAGGTATCCCATATGGCATGGATAAGGAGATAATTATGAAAAGATGTAGATTGTCACAGAAAAATGTTTCTCTAAGTTACTTTGCTCAAACCTAGAAAATCTGAGCTTTCTTCAAGATTATCAGAGTCCAAGAAATACAATTTCTTTTCTACAAGGGAAATTGAATAATTTTTTAATGAAAAAGACCCTAAACTCAAGGCAGGAAAGAGAAAGAAAATATGTCATCCCTCAGTTGGACTCTCTCTGCTTAACTTTCGGAGTTAAAAATACCTGCCAGCTCCATCCAGTCAAGTCTTGAAACCAAACTACTTTCTCTTTCAAAATACCTTTCACTTCATACTCTCACCTCCTGAGTAAGAGCCACACAGCATGCAGATAGGAGTGAGAGGAAGTGTCCTGCTACCATTTCCCTGCTCTAACTTAGTTTATGCACTTCAGCGATGAAAACACACTAAAATACAGTTTGGATAGGTGAACTTTCAGCAGAAACTATTTAAAATGCTTCTCTTAATGAAAGGATCAACTTCTGTACATTTATCCAGACCCAATCTGACCTCAGCCACTCAATCTTAACCTCCTCCTTGGAACTGGTTAACATCTCCATGCCAATTTAACCTCAAGAAATTCCCCTTTCCTGGTTTTCTCCCTTACCTTTCGAATCACTTCAGCATGAGAGCTTAAAGAACATTTTTCCTGACCTGGTGCTTAATCAGCCTTTATTCTATACTCTTCTTCCACTCTGTCTGACATACATCACCCTGGACTGTAATCACTGATTTCATTTCTCTAGGGAAAAAGACAGGGAATCCCATTCAACTTGGCATTAGAAAAGTGCCTCATGCAGACCCCAGTGTGAATACGAGCTGGGAATTCAGAAGATGTTTTTACACCAATGACTGATTGTACAATCAAAATTTGCCCCCCCTCAAAGAAAAAACTGTTTATGTGTGTTTGTATGTCTCTAGATAGATTAAGTTACTTGGATTACATCAGGTATAAATGATATGACTAAAATAGGTGGTGACTACAAAAAAAGGAGAGGTTGCCTTTTGTGCTTTAAAATGATACGGTATGACAATCAGTTATTTATGGGATAATCTGACTGAGAAACTGTGGAGAGGACAATGTGGAGAAATAGCTAGTATTTTCTGAGGACATACTATGGTGGGTATGATGCTAAGAGTTTCCATTTAACATTCATGAGAATCCTATAGTGTCATCAAGATCATGGCAGAGGGTTATACTACTGGATCAGGTGCCCAAAAGCACTTGGTGGAGAGTGAGGATAGGAGCAGAAATCCACCAGTCACTCAGGGCACTGCCCTGTGCTCTGGCCTGCAGGGTAAAGTGGCTCATCTTTCCTTACATAAACATATCTTTAGGTAGCTAAATTAAGGTATCTGTCCATATGGCATACTGTATTAGTAAACTTTGCATTACTATAACAAATACCTGAATAATCAGCTTATAAAAAGAAAAGGTTTACTTTGGCACCAGGTTTCAGAGCTTCCAGTTCATGGTTGATGGGCCCTGTTGCTTTGGGCCTGGGGTGAGGGTGGCACATCATGGTGGGTGGTGTGCAATAGAGTAAAGTCACTCACCTTAGAGCCACAGGAGGAAGAGAGGGAGAGGAGAGGCTTGGGCCCCACCATCCCTGTTCAAGAGCATGTATCATGACTAGAAGACCTTCCACTAGGCCTCACATCTTAAAATGTCTACCTCCCAGGGCATGCACAAGTACATGGGTTCAAACCCCAGCACCCATGTACACAACTGAGTGTCAGAGCAATGAAGGCCATGTGAAAAACTCAATAAAAATGGATTCTCTCTCTCTCTCTCTCTCTCACTGTCCTTCTCTCTTAAAAAAAAAATCTATCCCCCGAAGCACTATGCTGAGTGCTAATCCTTTAACACATGAGTCTTTGGGGAGCATTGCAAATTCAAATTACAGCATATACTTTTTCCAAATTCTCAC
>PVKS010026066.1:0-23319 GCA_004027875.1 Aplodontia rufa | reverse complement strand
TAACCACCCAGCCAAAGCTCCAGCCCTTTTTTTTTTTTTTTTTTTTTTTTTTAAAGAGAGGATAGTGAGACAGAGACAGAATTAAAAAAAATTTTTTTTTCTTAAAGAGGGGACAGAGAGAGAAGCAATCTTTATTTAGTTTTTCGTGTGACTTTTATTCTTTAGACACTTCCTTGTGCATGTGGTGTGGCAGTTTGAACTTGGGTCCTCATGCTTGCCAGGCAAGCGCCATAACTGCTGAGCCACTGCTCCAGCCTGAGAATCAATTTTTATTGAGTTTTTTCACATGGCTTTTGTTGCTCTGACACTTACTTGTGTACGTGAGTACTTGGGTTTGAACCTGCGTACTTATGCATGCTGGGCAAGTGCAGTAACCACCAACCACCGCTCCAGCCCCCAGCCCTATTTTTAAAATATATTTTAAGAAAGAGTAACAGAGAGAGAGGGAGATAATCAGTTTTATTTGTTTTTTCATGTGATTTTTAGTTTTCTTGACAGTTGTGTATGTGGTGCTGGGGTTTGAACTAGGGTCCTTATGTATCCCAGGCAAGCAAGCATTCTACCACTGATTACTAAGGCCACAATATTGGATGTTAACAAAATCTTGAGGGGTACAGACATAACTGGTAATGGCCAAGATAATTTACTTTATAAAGTAAATTATACTAGGATTTTAGAAAATAATTTGATCAGAACATTCATGTCCCTGGTGGGTCCTGTATACTTGGTCTAATTGATAGACATAGTTGTCTCTATAATTCCTTTTAATAAATTAGAGTGAAGTGAATGATTTCCTGCATTTGTTTATCTTGTCCAGACCTATTTTCTAAATTGTTGATCTTACCTTTACCACATAAGTGCAAGTACCTGCAGAATATACATCCTTGTTCTGATTTCCATAGGGTTTTTAGTTTTTTTCTTTTTTTAAATGGAAGTTTAGTTCTGTTTTAATCAGCTTTTTCGTTGCTGTGACTAAAAGACCTGACAACAATTTTAGGAGGAAAAGTTTATTTTGGAGCTCATGGTTTCAGAGGTCTCTGTCCACTGAAGGCCACCTCCATTCCTCTAGGCTCATCATGGCAGAAGAGTGTGGCAGAGGGAAGTGGCTCAAGGTATCACATGAAGCAGAGAGGGAGGTGCACTCACCAGATACAAAACATACACCCTAGGTATGCCCCAACTACCCCTCTCCTCCAGCCACACCCCTCCCTGCCTGCCTTCAGTTGCCAGTTTGTCCCTGTGAGGGGTCACCTTACTGATTGGACTAAGGCTCTTATGACCCAGTCATTTCACCTCTCAGTTTTTTTCACATTGTCTCACATGTTAAGCTTTTGGGGACACCTTTCATCTAAAACATAACATGGTCTAAACAGATTGCATATCAAATAAGCAACTCCCATGACTTCTATGAGGCTGTGTTGCTAATGAGGCCCCAGAGAATGTACTGCCTTGATCTGACCTCTTGCCTTTGGTGTGGTAGGGGTAAGATAAAATTTTATAAAAATAGGTTGGGCAAAATCCGATTATCCAGCCCAGGCAACAAGGCACAGAAGTGTCATAAGACTAATCTCTGCTGTGTTTCCCTTCTCGCCCTCCTCTGCTTGTAAACTGGATAATCAGAACATCAGGGAAACCACTCTTTGTATTCCATGCAGACCTTCCAGTGAAGGCCCCTCCCAGCAGTGCCTCACTGGCAGTTCCCTGTCTGCCTGGTACATACGTAAGAAAGAGTTGGTTAAACTGTGATTTGGCATCACTGCTTTGCTAATGCAAGCAGGGGTAGGACGTGTTTTGTCCTTTTTTTTGTTTCCTGTTTTATTTATTGTACCAGGGATTGAACCCAGGGGTAAATGACTGAGTTACATCCCCAGCCCTTTTTATTTTTTATTTCAAGACAGGGTGTCACTAAGTTCCTGAGGGATGGCTTTGAATTTGACGATCTTCCTACATCAGCCTCCTGAGTTGCTGGGATTACAGGCGGATGCTACCTTGTCTACCTTTTTATTTTCTCTTTTAGTTTGTTAGGATTACAAGTAAATATTATGTGTGTATTTCACGTAGAGCATTTGGTATCTTCTTGTATTGTGGACTGGCTAAATCTAGCTTTTTTGGTGGGGCTGTGCTACTGAGGATTGAACCCAGGGGTGCTTAACCACTGAGTCACATCCCCAGCCGGTTTTTTTTTTTAATTTTCTTTTCTGAGGTAGTGTCTAAGTTGCTGAGACTGGCCTTGAATTTGAGATCCTCCAGTTTCAGCCTCTCAAGCCTCTGGGATTATAATGGTGCACCACCATGCCTGGCTAAATGTTTATCTTTTAAAAAACAACTTAGTTTCCTTGAGTTTTTCTCTCTCCCCGCCCCCACCTTGGACTATTACATTTATTTAAAATCTCATCTTAATCATCTTATCCTTCTGCTAACTTTTAGCATTTTATTTTGTTTTTCCCTGATTCTTTGGGGCTTAATGTTATTTTTTCCTTTGTTCTTTTTAGATGTGTAGGTATCACTTATTATTATAAGTTTACCTCTTACGTCTGGTTTTCTAGTTTTTTTTTTTAAACAGTATTGGGGATTAAACCCGGGGGGCCTTATGCATGCTGTGCAACTCTGCCATTGAGCTACATCTGCAGCTGCCCAGTCACTTTTGTAATTTTTTCCTTAAAAAATGTATTTTTTTTTTGTTTTTTTAAAGATAGAGGGATAGTGAGAGAGAATCAATTTTATTTAGTTTTTCATGTAGTTTTTGTTGCTCTGCCACTTCATTGTGTATGTGGTACTGGGGTTCAAACCTACGCTCCACACATTCCAGGCAAGTGCTGTACCCACTGAGCCACTGCTCCAGCCACCACTTTATAGTTTTTTTTGTTTTGTTTTGTTTTTTAAAGAGAGAAGGACAGTGAGAGACAGAGATAGGGAGAATCAATTTTTATTGTTTTTCACGTGGCTTTCGTTGCTCTGACACTTAGTTGTGTACGTGGGTGCTGGGTTTTGAACTTTGTACTTGTGCATGCCAGGCAAGCGCCGTAACCGCTGAGCTACAGTTCCAGCTCCCACATTATAGTTTTTTTTTTTTTTTTGAGAGAGAGACAGTAAGAGAGAAAGAAAGAGAGAATCAATTTTATTTAGTTTTTCAAATGATTTTTGTTGCTCCAAGACTTCATTGTGTACGTGGGGTTTGAACTCACGTACTTGCGCATGCCAGGCAAGTGCTGTAACCACTGAGTCACCCCTCCAGGCCCCTCCCCATTTTTTTTAAGAGAAGGAAATGAGAGAGACAATCAGTTTTTATTGAGTTTTTCACATGGCCCTCGTTGCTCCAACACTCAGCTGTGCACGTGGGTGCTGGGTTTTGAACCTGTGTACTCTCGAATACTGGGGAAGTGCCGTAACCGCTGAACCACCACTCCAACCCTCCCACATTATAGGGTTTTTTTTTTTTTTTTTAAGGTGGATACCACATTATAGTTTTAACACAGTGTTTTACACTGGTAATAACTTGGCTCACTGGTAATAAGATGGCCCTCCCCCTGTGTTTTGTAATTTGTTTCTTTAAGTTGTATAACCCTCAACATTAGTGTAGCTATTTTTTTTTTAAAAGAGGGACAGTGCAGAGGGGAGAAAGAGAAACAATTTTTATTTAGTTTTTCATTCATCTTTTTGTGAATGTGGTGCTGAGGTTTGAACTTGTGTACCTGTGAATGCCAGGCAAGTGCCATAACTGCCAAGCCACCGCTCCAGCCCCTATCGTAGCTATTTTTAAGTTTGGTATTTTAATCTTCCTATTAAGGCTGTAAATGATTAATTCACTACAGTACAGTATTAGAATGTTTGAGTTCAACTGTATACCTTCTTTTACCAGAGACTATATGCTTTTGTTTGTATTTTTGCAGTGCTAGGAATTGTAGTCGGGGCCTTGCTCATCTTAGGCAAACTGTGTAACACTGGGCTATCCTCAGCCCTGTCTCAATGTAAGGTCCTCTTATGGTCTTGTTCAGGTGGAGTCTTGGAGTCCTTATACCCTGTGAACTTAACATATTTATGTCTTTTCCCAGATGCGGGAAATTTTACCTGGTATCCCTGAGGCACTTACACCCATACTCAGATGCTGGAGATTGAACCCAGGACCTAATGTATGCCAGAAAAGTTCTTTGTTAGCTCAGTGCTGTTTCTCCCTCATTGTTTGCTCTGTTGAAGTTCTGTATATCAGAATTTGGTGTTTTGTCACATTTCCATAAATACCATAAGGTTTTTTCATTTTTTTTTTTTACCTTTGGTATCCTACATTTTTAAATACGTTGGCTTCTTGTTTCATCCCCTCTGTTGTTGATGTTCTTTTTTGCATTAATTTTCTTCATATAAAAGAAAAGATGAAATGAGTAAGTAGAAGTAGAACTTACAGGAAAAACAGACCTTTTGGTAATAATATGAGGTTCTTTCAGAAGACCCACTCAATGATCAGGTAATTAGGAAACTCCAGTTTGATGCTGCCCCCGAAGATGTTTTCTTTCCTTTGCCTTGAGCACCAAGTCGAGGTCAGAACACAGCGTTTCTGTGCTGGGATTCTGCTGAGGCTAACCAGTAGTTGAAATGAATTCTTCTCCAGAGGTGGGACCTTTAGAAATGATTGGATCATGAAGGCTCTGGGTTTAGTAGATTAATCCACTTGATGGATTGATAATTTGAATGGACTACTGGGAGAAGGGAGAAAGTGTAGGGAGGTTGGAGGAGATGGATCACTTTGGGGCATGTCCTTGGGGACTATATACTGACCTCCTTCCTGCCCCACCCTTTTCCTGGCTGCCATCAGCTCAGCAATTTTCCCTTGCCATTCCCTCCATGTCCTTATGCCTAAGTCAGGTATTTTGGTCACAACAACACAAGGCTAACAGACATACCAGATATCTGTTTCCAGAGATCTTTATATGTTGTTAATTTAGAATATAATGAAAGTCACACTTGGTTAAACTTTAGGGACACACAACCACATCACTACTTGACATTATAGCAGTCATTTGTGTTTTCTGAATCTGTGTGGTTTCATCATTAGTGATTATGATAATCTACTGTGAGGGATTGTTAGCAGAATTGAATAGACTAATAATAATTGCACATACAATTTAGTATATGTAAAAACTTCTAATGTAGCTTATAGAATATGGGGTTGCTCAGTAAATGGTGGTTCTTACTAATCTTATGGTATATTATTTTTAGTGGTATTTGTGTGTCAGCAGAGAGAGAATGTATGTTGTTCAATAACTGCTAAGTAATGCTTGTTGATTAATGATTGCTGTCAACAGGAATCCAAATAACCCTATTTAAAGAGGAGTAAATATTGCCACTGTCTGTTTAGATTTGTAAGCTGTCCTGACGAGTCTTTGGAATCACGCAAGAGCGTAATCACGCATATTTCAGTATTAGACTAACATGGATGTTACTGATTTGTCCCATGGTAAGTACTACTGCTATTTTTCAGAGAATCTGCTTTAAATAACCCCAGCACAATACACAGGGAGAGATCAGGGCCAGAATAGTCATTCTGCTAGTTTTGTGGTTTTTTTTTTTTTTTAGGAGGGTCAGTGTGAGAGAGAGACAGAATCAATTTTATTTAGTTTCAGTTTTATTTAGTTTTTCATGTGGCCTTCATTGCTCTGACTGTTCATTGTGTATGTGGTGCTGGGGTTCAAACCCAAGTCCTTGCACATGCCACTAAGCACTGTAACCAGAGAGCCACCACTCCAGCCCCCATGCTGCTAGTTCTTTACCGAGGTCCTGAAATGGGACAGAGAGGACTGTCTTGTAAGTCAGCCCCCTGGTATGTTTGTAGTGGGAAGAGCTGCTAGTGCTACATAATCTCATTTATGACTGATGTTGCTATGATGAAATTAAGAGTCCTGTTTCTCAGGGCTTATGTTTCTTCCTTGTGAAGTGAGACTTGGATACTTTTCCTAAAGGACAGCATGGCTTACTATCCCTTTTTCTGAGTGTAAGTGACACGGAATTGCTGTGGTAGTGTATGTTCCTAGAGATTATGTGTGGCGGATTTTTCTGAGTGTTGGAATATGTGCCATTTGAATTAGGATGGAATGATAGAAACACATGGGAATATGGGCTTCTGGTCAGGTCTGGATTGTCATACGTTATTTCTTTTCCAGGAAGTCTACTTCCTGTGGATCCAGTCTGCAGTCATGAAGAAGAGACAGAGGCAGAAAGTACCGTACCTGATTTCCTGAGAAATGATCAGGTATAGTGAATGTTTTTCATTATACAAATTGACACCATTGCGCCCACCAGTTAGACATTTGTTCATCTAGGCCAACTTGTTTGCAGGTTTTCTTTCTTTTTTTAAAATTTTCTTTATTTTTCCTAGCCAATGTAAGGAAACTTTATTGAGGTCCCAAGGCCATTCATGACGCTTGGACAGGAGGCTACCCTTTGGGGAAAGGAGCCAGTGGTGGGGCTTTATTTGACCACCTTCTTGGGGTGAAGATCGTTGGTGTGGCCACACTTCTTGCAGCAGTTTGATTGACAGCATGGGTATAGGCAGGCATAACACCTCCGACAGATCATCTTTTCACAGTTACACTTCTGGGCAAGGTGGCACAGGGAAGGCTCGGTGATGCCACCTCGCAGGCAAAGCACCAAGTGCAGGGTGGACTCTTTCTGGACGTTATAATCTGACAGAGTGCGGCCATCCTCTAGATGTTTGCCAGCATATATTAGATGCTGCTGGTCAGGTGGGATGCCCTCCTTGTCTTAGCTTTTGGCTTTGACATTCTCAGTGGTGTCACTGGGCTCAGCTTCAAGGGTGATGGTCTTGCCCGTCAGGGTCTTCACAAAGATCTGCATCTCTGCCACCCGGGAGCTTTGTTGATGAGAAGGAGTTTTCTTTATTTTTTTATTCTTTTTAGTTATATATAATATTAGGATTCATTTTGACATCATTATAAGAGGATGGAATATAATTTGCTATAATTCAGTCCCCACTATTTTCCCTTTCATTCTCATTCTCCCTTCTCCTGTTCCTTTCTCTCTACTGATTTTACTGTTTGCAGGTTTCTTTTTCTTTGTTTTTTGGTGGTGGTGGTGGTGGTGGGTACTAGGTATTGAACCCAGGGTTGGTTGCTTAACCACTGAGCCACAGCTCTTTTTTATGTTTTTTATTTTGAGTCAGGATCTTTCTAAGTCCTCAGGGCCTTGCTGAGTTTATGAGGTTGGACTCAAACTTATAATCCTGCCTCAGTCTGCTGTGGTGAAATTCAATCAGGGATTGAACCTGGGAGTGTTTAACCATTAGCCACATCCCCAGCCCTTTTTGTATTTTGAGACAGGGTCTCACTAAGTTGTTTAGGGAATTGTTGCTAAGATTCTGAGGTTGGCTTTGACCTTTTGATCCTCTTTCCTCAGCCTCCTGAGTTGCTGAGATTATAGGTGTGCACCAATGTGCCCACCTATCATTTGCAGAATTTTTTTTTTTTAAGAGAGAAGGACAGGGACAGAGAGAAACAGAATCAACTTTATTCACTTTTTCACTGGGTCTTGTTTTTAGTTATGCATGTGGTGCTGGGGTTTGAACTCAGGTCCGTGTGCATGCTGTTCAAGTGCTGTAACTGCTGAGCCACTCCTCCAGCCTCTTGCAGAATTTTTATTTTATTTTATTTTTTTAAGGGAAATAAAGCCTCACACAAAGACTGAGTCTCTAGTTGAAGCTGAGGGAATGAAGCTTTTCACATTAGTGAAGGATTACCTTGAAAATCATTGTGGCATTTTAGTAATAAATAATCTTGATTGTCCTGGTCCTAACTGCATGTTTCTTAATTTGCTGTTTTCTGAAAGATAGATAAAAATGTCATTTTCTTGAATACTTACTATCAAGTATGTGCACATGCTCAGGAACATAAGAGGGAAAGTGAAAATCGCTTTACCTTGTGGTAAGAGAAGTTCATGTTTGAGAAGCAACATTGCAGCTGTATGAGTGCAGTAATGAGTGACTATGGATACAGAGAATAGTTCCTAGGGCCTTTTAACACTGGGCTTAGGCAGTGAAGGAATTCATATCTCTGTGTGGGCATTGATTTCATCATCCTTAATTCTCCTGTGAAAATTGGGCAAGATATTGTGTGTCTTAAGAGGATGTGTGTGATGGTTTAGGATTCAGTGAACATTGAGGATGTGGCGGTGCACTTCACCCAGGAGGAGTCAGCTTCAGAGGACGCAACTCAGAGAAATACGCACAGTGATGCGACTATGAAGAACTGTAAGAACTTGGCCACAGTAGGTAAGACATGTACAGGTATATGCTGTGTATTTACTGTTTTCAAGGATCCATGATGAATGGGAACTAACAAATACAATCCTTCCCCAACAGCACAGTTTTTTTTTTCTTTGTGACATTGGGGATTGAATCCAGGGCCTTTTGCCTGCTAGGCAAGCAGTCTACTGCTGTTACATGCACAGCCTTCCGGTACACTGTAATCTACTGTGGCAGTTGTTTTTTCTGTGTGTGGTGCTATATGTTGAATCCAGGGTCTTGCACATGCTGTTCACACTCACTACCACTAAACTATTGTTCTTAAAATGTCCAAGTCCAGGTTCAACAGCATACTTCTTATCATTGTAATGTACAGTCTTGGTCTCCGCCTTTGACGTACTCAGCCTCTGGTTGGTATCTTGTCTACTGTTTGTCAATTCCTGTGCCTTAATCTGATGCACCATAGTATTTATGAGTCACTGGTTTCACTTTATTGTAGGATTTCATAATTTTACTACTTTCTTGAGAATTATAGGTGTGAATCCTAGAAAGGTTTGTCATCTCTTTCGTGAATTCATCTTTCCCTCTGTACAGGATGTCAGACGCTTACCAAACCCAGCCCTCTGTCTTCCTTGGAAGAAAATGATGAGTTGATGATCATGCACGCAGGAGTTCAGGGTGAGTGAAAAATAACCCTGGTCAGTGACAGATTCAGTATATTTGGAAGCTTAGAAAGGGAACTTCTTACAAGTTATCTTTAACTCTAGAACTCTTTTACTTTCTGACCCAAAGTTTGGTGTTGTGAGCCAATGAAATAACATAGTGTAGTATGCTTCAGGTTCAGTTTTTTTTTTTTTTTCAGAGAGAGACAAGAGAGAATCAATTTTAGTTTTCCATATGGCTTATGTTGCTCTGACACTTTATTGTGTATGTGGTGCTAGGGTTTCAATCTGTGTCTTCATGCACACTAGGTATGTGCCATAACCTCTGAGCCACCACTCCAGCCCCTTTCAAATTCAGTTTCGATGAATATATTTTATGTTCAGATCTTTCTTCCATTTTTAGTTCTGATAACATTGTTTTGCATTATTACCATGTATTAATTGTCACGTAATCGGTGTTTTGTATATTATCTAAATTTGCACTAGGCATGGAGGCACACTACCCTGTAACACCAGCAGCTCAGGAGGTTGAGGCAGGTGGATCGTGAATTTGAGGCCAGGCTTACAATTTACTGAGACCCTGAGCAACTTTGTGAGACCCTGCATCACAATAAAAATGAAAAGGATGGGGTATGTGGCTCAGTGGAAAAGCCCCCCACCCCCGGTTCAATCCCCAGTATCAAAAAATAAAGTTGTGACCCTTTAATTACTGAATTTTTCAGTCTAAATCATCAAATTTTGCTTTTGTTTCACTGTTTATTTTGAGAACAAAGACTTTGTTTTTGGTGGGGGGGGGATACTGGGGATTGAGTCCTCAGGGGCATTTTACTACTGAGCCCTTAGTCCTTTTTATTTTATTTTTGTTTTTGTTTTTTTAATAAAGAGGGACAGAGAGAGAGAGAGAGAGAGAGAGAGAATATCAATTTTATTTAGTTTTTCATGTGGCTTTAGTTGCTTCTGTTGTGAACATGATGATGCTGGGGTTTGAACCCATGTACTTCCACATGGCAGGCAAGCGCTGTAACCTGAGACACCGCTCCAGCCCAGTCCTTTTTATTATTTTAAGACCCTTCTAAGTTGCTAAGGGTCTAACTTAGTTTAACTTGTGATCTTCCTGCCCCAGCCTCCCAAGTGGCTGAAAATACAGGCATGCCCGACCTCACCCAGCAAGACTTCTTTTAACTCCTTTAACCTGCTATCTTATTTTTTCTTTAGGCCTAAATTACTATTATTATTATTATTTTGTTTTGATTTCAGAATTGGATGTGCAACCAAAAACCAAAGATTCAGCACTTCAGCAGAATTTCTTGACTGAACATTCCTCCAGTGGTATGCAACTGGTAAGTTTAATAAAAGTGTATTTTCTGTTTTATACATTCAGGGAAGGTTGTGGATTCCATTATAGGATGTCAGGACATGAAAAGATACTTGTGAGAAACATATTTTACACAAGAAGACACAGTGTCTCAGAACACATGCTCTGATAAAGATGTCTTAGAGATATCCAAATTTAGCGTCAATCTTATTGTATCCTTCCCCCAAAGGGCATAATAGACCAACCATGAAGAGACATTTCCTTTTCCTTGTACGTAGACCTGCCTGCAGAGTTTGTCAGAGGCAAAACAAACCTGTCAAGAATGAGTTCCTGGGGCTGGAGCGGTGGCTCAGCGGTTTCAGTGCTTGCCTGGCATGCACGAGGACCCGGGTTCAAACCCCAACACCACGTTCACAACTAAGTGTTGGAGCAACGAAGGCCATGTGAAAAACTAAAAGTTGTTTCTCTCTTTCTCTGTCTCTCTCATTGTCCTTCTCTCTCTTTAAAAAAAAAAAAAAAAAAAAGAGTTCCTAGTTGAATTTCCCCCAGAAGGGCACACATTTGTATTGGTGAGGGAGAAACCTGAAAGTATTTCATTATTTTTTTGTAATCATGTGAACATTAAGTTCCCTTGTGCCTATTAGGTACTTAATTTTTTGGTGTTCTGTCAGATGGTAAGGAAAATCAAGTTTCCTTTTTTCACAGAATTCCTGTAATAGGAGGTTGAGTCTTTGTAGTGTGCTTCAGTAGTGTGCCATAATAAAGAGAAATAAGATGAGAAAAGCCCCCTATTTGAGGAGAGATGAGTTCATGTGTAAGAGGTGTCAGAAGCCATATGGTTGGAGGCTATGCACAGTGAATGAATGTGAACGGAAATTCCTTGGGACCATTGAACCCTGGAATAGAATATGGGCAACTTAGCATCCTTTGTCGATATTGGTTCACTTCCTCATTCACCAGTACTTTGCTCAAACTAACATGTATGTGATGTTTTAGGACTCGGTGACCTTTGAGGATGTCGCTGTAGATTTCACCCAGGAGGAGTGGACGTCACTGGACCCGACTCAGAGAAACCTTTATAAAGATGTAATGCTGGAGAACTTCCAGAACCTGTCAACAGTAGGTAAGGCTGCCATCAATTTTTGTAGCCTCTTATTAAACAGAAATATATTTCATAAGAACTGCATTCCACGGTTAGTCATGTCAGCTCAAGATTACAGTGGGAAGTAACACAGACATAGTCTCATATGAAAATTTAATTTACTGTGGTGGTTCACAGCCAAATGTCTTAGTAGCATCACTTTTTCTGTATTAGAAATGTACCTTCTAAGATTTATTTTGACTTTGTCATCTAAGGGTTTTTTGTTTTTTTTTTTTTAAGAAAGAAGGGCTGGTGTGGTAGCTTAGCAGTTACGGTGCTTGCCTGGTGTGCATAAGGAGGTGAGTTGAAACCCCAGTACCATGTATGCAGTAAAGTGTCAGAGCAGTGAAAACCACATGGAAAGCTAAATAAAACTGATTCTTTCTCTCACTGTCCCTCTCTCTTAAAGAGAAAGTGAGAGAATCAATTTCACTTACTTTTTATCTGGCCTTTGTTTCAATGACACTTAGTTGTGTATATGGTGCTGGGCTTCAAACCCAGGTTCCTGCACATGCCAGGCATGCTCCAACTGTTTAGCCACTGCTCCAGCCCTGTCATCCAATAATAATAATCCTTCCGCATGAAATCTCAACTACTAAGATGAGAACCACTGTTGTAGTTTTTTTTCCTATGAAAATGAAGACTTTTGCACTTCCATTGTTTTCATGGAAGAAACATCTTGGGTTTTTTGGTTTTTATGAGATAGTGTTTACTAAATGCCTAAGACATGGGAGTATTATATTCTTTTTGTGATTTTTTTTTTTAAAGGAGTTTAAGACCCAATGTGGATTTCAGGGGTCAGAGAAAAACTGTTTTCTTCAGGACACCAAAAGTATGAATATTTATATTTTGAGCTGCTTGGAAATAATTTTAATCTTTCTCTTAAAAATCTTGTTTTCTATCATGGGAGTATTTGTCATCTCTCACGTGAGTTTCTTCCATTAATGGGTCGTTCCCTGTGTGTAGGACGTCAGCTGTTGAAACCCAGCCTGATTTCTTGGTTGGAGGAAGAAGTGCAGTTGACAATAGTGGAGCGAGGCATTCTCCAAGGTGAGTGTTGATGAAAAACATTTTTTGTCAAATACAAGTTTTGGAAGTACGAGTAAACTTCTTAAAGAGCACCTTCAATTGAAGACGGGTTCTTGGACTTGTAAGTTTTGGATATCTTCAAATTCTGATGCCCCCTTAGTTTTTTTTTTTTTTTTTTTTGGTACTGGGGATTGAACCTAGGGGGGGCATTTTACCACTGAGCCACATTCCCCAGCCCTTTTTATTTTTTTTATTTTGGGACAGGGTTTCACTGACTTGCTTAGGGCCTGAGTTGCTGAGGCAGGCCTCAAACGTGGAATCCTCCTGCCTCAGCTTCTTGAGTTGCCGGGGTTATAGGCATGTGCCTCCATGCCCGGCTCAGCCTTGTATTTTTGTTTTTCCTTTGATTTTATTTTCTGGCAGGGCATGTATATAGTGTTTCTGTGTGCAGATGTTTCCTGCTTTCCTTCCCTGATAATATTTTTTTCTATTTTTTTCTTGCATTTAGTTTTTATAGAACAAATTGTTAAGAATTTTCTATATTTTGACCCCATATCCTTGATTGCTAAATTTTAAACATAGGCAGTCTACCCAAATCTATCTTTGCATTTTTTAGCATGCTTAATATGAAAACAAATACAATTGAGTCTTTTCATTTTAATTTACTAATCTTTTTTGTTGTACAGAACCTTATTATGTTTTTCTCTTTCACTTTAGAATGGGAAATGCACCTTCAGTCCAAAGGGACAGCACTTCAGCAGGGAGATTTTTGGTCAGATACATCAAATGGGATACAACTGGTAAGATTCATAGAGTTATTTCTGAGTTTCCAAGTTCAGGGCAGATTGGGAATTCCATGATGGAAGTCAGCACAAATAAGAGATTATTTCAAAGAAGGAGTCTCATCCACAGGGAGCAGTTTCTCTGCAGGGATGCCCCAAACTTAATGTTTCTAAGTCTGAAAAATCTTTTTATCTTCGTTGTTTTATCAACAGGCAGAAACCCACAATGAAGGAGAACACTGTGACTCTAAAGAAGTTGGAAAGGTTTTCAGTGAACACTCATGCCTTCAGACGTATACAAGTACTCCTAACACAGAGAACTCTTCAGAGTGTAATAAATCTGGAAAAGACTTCCTTCCATTACCCAAGAACACTGCTACTGAAGAGAAACTTTCTTTGTTGAACCAGTGTGTAAAACCTTTTACCTTGACTCCAGATGTTTCCCAGAAAAAATTATCTGATGCTAAATCGTTTGAAAGCAGTGACTGTGGGAAAACCTTTGTTAATGAGTCACACCTTCAGGCACATAGCAGAACTCACAATGGAGAAAATCTGTACGAATTGGAGCAGTGTGGGAAGGTTTTTACTAATTCCACAAGCCATGATGGGTGTGTTCAAACGCCCACTGCAAAGAAATACTATGAATGTAAGAAATGTGAAAAATTCTTTACACACCCTCTTTACCTTAATATTCATATGCAAAGCCACACTGTGGAGAAGCCCTATGATTGTAAGGAATGCGGGAAAGCCTTCGCCAAGCGCTCAGGCTTAATTGTGCATCTACGAGAACACACTCGGGAAAAGTCCTACGAGTGCAAGGAATGTGGAAAAGCCTTCCTTCAACCCTCACGCCTTGCTGAACATATGAGAAGTCACACCGGAGAGAAACCCTTCCAGTGTGAGCAGTGTGGAAATGCCTTTGCCTCTTCATCTTATCTTACTACGCATTTGAGAACTCACACTGGAGAGAAGCCCTTTGAGTGTGACATATGTGGAAAAGCATTCACACGTTCCTCCTACCTTGTTGGCCACATACGAACTCACACTGGGGAGAAACCCTATGAATGTAAAGTATGTGGGAAAGCCTTTAGTGGGCGTTCATGGCTTACTATACACTTAAGAAACCATACTGGGGAGAAGCCGTATGGATGTACAGAGTGTCAGAAAGCCTTCACCAGCTTTGCTCAACTTACTGAACACACAAAAACTCATACAGGTGAGAAACCCTTTCAGTGTAAGGTATGTGCAAGAACCTTTAGAAATTCCTCCTGCCTTAAGACCCACTTCCGAATTCACACTGGAATAAAGCCCTACAAATGTAATTACTGTGGGAAAGACTTCACTGCACGCTCAGGCCTCACTAAGCATGTACTCACTCACAACGGGGAGAAGCCATATGATTGTAAAGAGTGTGGGAAAGCCTTCAGTACATCTTCAGCCCTTGTTGAACATATAAGAATTCATACAGGAGAGAAGCCCTTTGAATGTTACCACTGCGGTAAAGCCTTGGCTCATTCTTCATCTCTTGTTGGACATTTGAGAACTCACACTGGAGAGAAGCCCTTTGAGTGTAACATGTGTGAGAAAGCATTTTCAACCTCATCCCACCTTCGCATTCACATGCGAACTCACACTGGAGAGAAACCCTATGAATGTAAGGAATGTGGGAAAACCTTCCCTGAGCGCTCATGCCTTACTAAACACTTAAGAACACATACTGGGGAGAGACCCTATGAATGTAAAGAATGCGGAAAAGCATTCACTAGCTTTTCTCAGCTTAATGTGCACATAAAAACCCACAGTAGCGAGAAGCCCTTTCAGTGTAAGGTATGCACAAAATCCTTTAGAAATTCTTCCTCCCTTGAGACCCATTTTCGGATTCACACTGGAATAAAACCCTATAAATGTAATTATTGTGGGAAGGACTTCACTGCACGCTCAGGCCTTACTATACATTTACGAAATCACACTGGGGAGAAGTCGTATGCATGCCAGGAGTGTGGGAAAGCCTTCACTACTTCCTCAGGCCTTATTGCACATATCAGAAGTCATAAGGGAGAGAAACCCTTTGAATGTGACCACTGTGGCAAAGCCTTTGCTTCTTCCTCATATCTTAATGTGCATTTGAAAATTCATACTGGAGAGAAGCTCTTTCAGTGTACAGTGTGTGGGAAAACATTTACGTGTTCTTCTTACCTTCCGGTTCACATGCGAACTCACACTGGCGAGAAGCCCTTTCAGTGTATAATATGTGGAAAGTCATTTTTGTGGTCCTCTTACCTTCGGGTTCACATGCGAATCCACACTGGAGAGAAACCCTATGTATGTAAGTACTGTGGAAAAGCCTTCACTGAGCATTCAGGCCTTAATAAACATTTGCGAAAACACACTGGAGAGAAACCATATGAATACAAGGAATGTGAGGAACCATTCCTTAGTTCTTCTGATGTTAATGAACACGAAAACTCTTTGAATGTAAGCAATTCAGAAGATCTTTTTGGAAGTCCTCTTGATCCTTAGTAATCGCAATTGAACTCAGTCTTGAGAAACCTTATGCATATAAGCATTACATAAAAGTGTTGGATTGTTCAAAGACAAAAAATAACTCATTTTGATGATGTACCATGAATCTTAAGAACATAGGATAATAGTTATAATCTCTCAATTCAGTATGTAAGAATTCACTTAAGCTATGTAGAATAAGAAACTTGCAAACCTTGTAGTATTTTCTTGAGTCTTACTAAATATGCAAGATACTGCAATAAAATGTACTGATGTAAGAAGTGGAAGCAACATTCTGAGAATTCGATGTTGACCTGTGCTCTCACAGTGGAAAAAAGCTTCATGAAGTCAGAGATGTTGGAAAGTCAATATTTACATTATTAACCTTGAGTACATGTTTCACATTGAACAGAAACCACGTATATGTAATACGGGATCAGCTTCACTGTGTTCTGAAATCTTTCTGGGTGGTTCTAAAGATAAATTTTCAATATTTCAGGATTTGTGTATTTCTATGACTTCAATGATAAATTTCTAATTTCTACTATAGCTTTCTGTTTTGAAATACCTTTGATATGAGTGAAAACTATTGGCTGTTTTAGGTCTATCACCTGATGGGCCATTTGTTTAAAAATTGCAAAACGATGAACGCACAGATTTAATACATTCATCACCACATGGTTGGTTAGCCTTTTTTGTTGTCACAGAAATGGTTTCTGTTGTTTTAAATTTCAAGTATATATGAGCATTAACTTAAATCACCATGTTTTATATAAGATTTCAAGTACTTACAAATGAATGTTTGTACCTTTGGCCAATACTTCCCCTTTTGTGATAAACCTCAGCATCTGGTAACCAATATTTAATTTTCTGTTTTGAGTTCAAATTTAGATTTCACTTCTGAGATTGTACATTACTTGTCTTAACTGTAACTGACTCATTTTGCCTGGCATAATGTCTTCAAGGTCAAACTATTATGATAAATGATGGGATTTCCTACTTTATGGCAAATCAAGACCACGTTTTACCCATTCATCCGTCAAGGACATGACATTGTATCTATACTTAGCTATTGTGTTGCAGCTTTAAGTTGGTGATTTTTTTTTTTTTTGAAGAGGGACAGGGAGAATCAGGCTTTTTTTTAGTTTTTCATGTGGCGTTCATTGCTCTGACCCTTTGTTGTGTATGTGGTGCCGGGGTTCGAACCCGTGTCGTTGCGCATGCCAGGCAAGCTCTGTAACTGCTGAGCCACTGCTCCAGTCCTGAGTTAGTGATTTTATTTCCTTAAGCAGCCCAGTAGTGGATTAGTTGTATTATACAGTAGTTGCAATTTAATTTTATGACAAACTTTCCTATACCAGTTTCAGTTCCCAGCTGTTTCCTCTGCCATCTGAGCTATTGTATCTTTTGATGTTTTCCCAGAGTGTGAGATGGTGTCATTGTGGTTTTGATTTCCTTTTTCCTGATTTTTACTAATTTGTTTTGATTTGAATTTTCCTGATTTTCACCAATTTTGAGTCTCTTCAATACTCACAAGCCATTTTTATGTCTTTGGGAATCTTCGTCAAGGTTAACGTTGGGTCATTTAGTTCATGCTACTCAGTTATTTGAGTTCCTTAAGTATCTTGGATATCAACCTGTTATCACATATGGTTTACAAATATTTTCTCCAGTTGAATACATTGCCTTTTCACTTGTATGATCTTTTCCTTTGCTTTGTAACAATCTTGGTTTGTGGTTTTAGTTATTTTCTTTTGAAGCCTGTCCTTTTTCTTGTCAGCTCCAAAAGTTTACTGCCAAGGGACGTGTCACAAGACTTTTTCCCTACATTTTTTTCTAGGAGTTTTATGGTTTCACATCCTTAAATTTATTTTTAAGTTTTTTTGGGGGGGATGTTGTTTAAATTAGTGGTCAAGTTGTGTTCTTTTGCTCGTGTGTATATCCAGTTTTCTCAACATTATTTATTTGAATGTGTTTTTTGTATTGTGTGTTTGTTGTAATATTGTTGAAAATTAGTGGACTTTGTTTTATGACCTCATATGTTCCATTGGTCTATGTCAGTTTTTATGCCAGTACCATACTATTTCCATTGCTGCACCTTTGTAATGATGATTTCAAGTCTGGAAATTTTGTTCTTGTTCAAGAGTCCTTTCCATATGAATTTGGAAACCCCCCCCCCCCCAATCCTGTGAACAGTGCCATTGGGAGTTTGGAGGGATGGCTTTAACTGCAGATATAATGAGTAGTGTGGATGTTTTAGCAGTATTTTCCCATATCATAATCACAGGACATTTTCCCTTTTGTTGGGTCTCCTTTCAATTTTTTCATATTGTTATAAATATGTGTGTTTAAATAATTTTCCTGTTTAAATTTGTTGCTTTTTAAAGTTTTTTTTTGGTACTGGGGATTGAACTCAGGCTCTTAAACCACTGAGTCAAATCCCAGTTCGTCTCCCCTCTCCCCTTGCTTGTTTTGAGACACGATCTTGCTAAGTCCTTAGGGCCTTCTTAAGTTGCTGAGGTTGGTCTCCAACTTGCAGTCCTCCTGCTTCAGCCTCCCGAGTTGTTGGGATTACAGGTGTGTGCTGCTGTGCCTGGCTCGTGTTTTCATTTTTTTATGGTTTTGTAAATAGGATTTTAAATTCTTTCATACTCATTTTTAGTGTGTAGAAATGCTAATGAATTTTGTATATTGACCTTTTATCCTGCAACTCATGAATTTGTTTATTCTTTTTTTTTTAATGGAGTCTTGTCCTTTTCCACACTTCCAGATATGCCATTTTCAAACAATTTTTGTTATTTTGATGTAGATATCTTCCATTTTTCTTGACTAATTGTTCTGGATATTTTTTCTTTTGGTGTGTTGAATAGAAATGGGGAGAGTAGGCATTCTTATTTCTTAGTGCCTTGGTAAGTTGTTGAGGCTGGCTTTGAACTTGCAGTCCTCCTGCCTCAACCTCCCAAGTTGCTGAGATTACAGGCTTGTGTCACCACATCTGGCATTTTGTTCTTGATCTTTTAAAAGAATGTTTTGAGTTTCCTACCACTGCATGTAATGATAGCTGTGGCTTTGTTATAATGGCCATTATTACATTTAAGTACCTTTGTTTTATATATAATTTATTGAGAATTGTTAAAAAAGGATGTTGTATGTTGTAATATGATATTTTCCCAATGATATATAATTTTTCTTTAATTTTCTGAGTAGTGTATCACACTTATTTGATTTGCATATGTTAAACCATTCTTGCATCCCAGCTATAAATCACAATCTATCATGGTGTGTATGATCTTTTTAATGGTTAATTTAAGTGTGAATGGATGACTGAATTTGCCCGTCAGAACATACAGATTGTCTTTTTTTTTTTTTAAAGAAGGGATAGAGAAAGAAGCAAATTTTCTTCAGTTTTTCATGTGACTTTCATTCCTTGGGCACTACATTTTGTATGTGGTGCTGGGGGTTGAACTTGAGTACTCACGCATGCCTGGCAAGCATGGTAACTGCCAAGCCACCACTCTAGCCCTTGAATAATAATTTTTAAGACATCTGTATACTGTCTATGAGAAGCTGAAAATGAGGGAATATCTTAGAAATGGAAACAAGATTAGGCATAACTTTAGGACATAAACTGATTATCTGTAAGAATAAAAAGAGGTTATAAGGTGGTAGAATGATTGCTTCATCAAAAGGATGTAACAATTGTAAGTATATATGAACCCAATAGTATAGCATCCAAATAACAAAGGCAAATATATTAACAGGTCTATAGAGAGAAACAGCAATTCAACAAGAGTAGGAAATTCAGTACTTCACATGTCTAGCCTGAAAATCAGTAGGGAAACCTTATACTTGAGCTATATTTTCAGCCAAATAGGCCTAATACACCTGTAGAGAACATTCTATCCAAAAGCAAGACAATACCTGTTAATTTAAGTTCATAGGTAACTTGAGGTAGATTTTACATTAGCCCATTCAAAGTTTTACATTTTCACCCTTGCCTAAACCAAGATTGAACATTAAAACCCACATTGCATTAATGATATTTTCAAAGTGTACATTAACTTTCCTTTCTGGAAGCCTCATGTTGACATATAATTGATAAATTTGAGTATACTTAAGTGAGTTATGATTTCTCTTGCTGTATTTTTCTTCGGTTTATTTTTTCATCATTTTTTCTCAGCTGGAAATTATGTACTTGATTACCCTAAAGCCTTTCTAGTTTAAAGTTTTCAGGTCTCTCTCTTCTCATAAGTATATAGTCCACCCCCAACCTCACCTAGAATTGAACCCAGCGGTACTTTACCACTGAGTATATCAATATCTCTAATTTTTATTTTGAGAGTTTTTTTGTTGTTTGTTAAAGAGAAATTTTGTTTTTTCATCTAGCCTTTGTTTCTCCAATACTTATTTGTATATGTGGTGTTAGGGTTTGAACCTGCGTCCTTGGGCATGCCAGGCAAGCCCATGTAATTAATCAGTGAGCCACTGCTCCAGCCCAAAAGTTGGGCAAGACTTAGATAATTGGGAATGTTCAGTGCCTTGCAGCTGTAGGTCCTGTTCTGTTAGTTGGAGACTGACTTCGTTAAAAGATACCCGACTGATTAAGTCATATCCACCATGATAATTTCCCTGTTGATGCATTCAAAACCAACTCATTTGGAAGCTTAATTGTATGTGCAGAATCCCTTGTTTCCCACAGATATTCTGTTGGCTAGAAATAGTTAAAAGTCTTACGTACACTCAAGGAGAGGCAATGATTTAGAATTTGTGTACCAGAAAGAGGATATAATTGTGGTTGTTATCAGAAACACTTTTACTTCTAGCCCACTGGTTGGTGGAGAAATTTTCTAGGTAACTCGGAGCCTGATCTCTATAATCTCTAGTCAAACATTAAGCAAAGCTCTGAGGTATAGGATAGGTGCTGATGGTGTGCTAGTGTGCAGATGGGTTTGGGCTACAGCCATCTACGTGAAGCCTTGAATGGCAAATTATTTCCCTTGGAAGAACTCTGACAACACACACCTGGGGCACCTGGGAATTGAGGCTTGTCGGGCAGGTATTTGGTTGCCACTCTAGCTGCAGGCTGGGACCCTCTGTCTACATTTGGAGGGCTGGGGGCAGCAAGCTTTTGGGGTGCAGGTCCAGTGTGAGTGGGTACACAGGTAGGGTAGACGTGTACTATGTATTGTAAAATGCCCAGTACCTGTCATGAGGGACTCTGGAAACATGTCCTCAAGCTGGTCAGTCATATCCTGATGGTGCCTCAGTAGTACCCTCAAAGTTTTATTGTTCATTTTAGGAAGGCTCAAGAAAGTGACCCAGTGCCAGAGCTTCCATGTCACCAAGGAACTGCACAAAAATGAGCCAGGCACCACAGGTGTATTGGTTTTCACTCTGCAGCAGCTGAGAAGGTCCCTTCCCTTGTTTCATCCCACCCGTTTGTTAATTTATTGACAAAACAGCATATAGTATAAACGATAAATGCTTGAAGATTCCAGTTAATTCCATAGCAGGTATTGAAGATAAATTTGGAGTGAGTTGAATAAATTGACATTTGTTATAGTCTATTTTTCTGCTCAGCATTCATATGCTATTCAGACATTAGAGTACTCTTAATTAAATATCCATTTTATTTATTATTATTTTTGCTGTGCTGGGGATTGAACCCAGGTCCTCATGCATTCTAGGCAAGCACTCTAGCACTGCGCTGCACTTCCAGCCCACAACTATATATTTCTACTAACAAGGTTCAAGGGAAGGAATTCTCTCAAGTGAGAAGGTCTAAGTCTCCCAGCAAAGGTCATGTTGATTTCTGCTCAAATGTGGCAACATTCTCATTGAATACTTTGTTACCTAGAAGAATGAAAAGGTAAATTAACCTCTGATAAGTTTTGTGTAAAAACTGAAGTAGGAGTGAATGATCGGGTTATATAAACAAACATTCATATATATAAATACCTTGATACAACAAAGAGGAAACATGCAAAATTATTATTTTTTACAGAATTAGACTAAGTTACAGTAGATGTACATGGTTTACTTTTTCAATGACCATTTCCTTGTTTCCTTTGCCCTCAGCTGCTTTGGTTGTGTACCTGGAAAGAGTGACCCAAACCTTCATATCCAAAGGGTCTTCACACTATACACCTGTCTGTTTTCAGTTGTAACTTCTCATTAACCTTTTTATACATTATAGATACTCAGGCACACACATACACACAAAGGAGGAGACAGTCCTCCTTGCTGAGATTTCATATCAGTATCTCTATTTCACTTTGGTAATTGATTTTGTCAGTCCAGAGAGCAGGTTAACCCCTCAGCCTCTTCAAACCCCCATTGTTTGCCTCATGGTTTACTGGTATTTAAAGTCCAGAATAGGGGCTGGAGTGATGGCTCAGCGATTATGGTGCTTGCCCAGCACACACAACTAAGTGTTGGAGCAATGAAAACTATGTGAAAAACTCAATAAAAATTCTCTCTCACTGTCCTCTCTTAAAGAAAAATTCAGGGGCTGGAGCGGTGGCTCAGCGGTTTCGGCGCTGCCTGGCAAGCACGAGGACCCAGGTTCAAACCCCAGCACCATGTAGACAACTAAGTGTTGGAGCAACTAAAGCCATGTGAAAAACTAAAGTTGTTTCTTTCTCTGTCTCTCTCACTGTCCCTCTCTCTTTAAAAAAAAAAAATCCAGGATAATTTTGGGACTATCTTGTTTTCCAATGTTTATTTGTGCCCACTAGAAATGTTTCTCATTAGAAACTAAGCTCTCCAAATTTACTGCTCTACATTGCTGGGATTGGAAATGGTAGTTCTCTTAGGGAAGTCAATAGGTAAAGTGTTTTTGTGAGTGTACACATGTTGGTGTCCATAGAAGCACATCTAAGAGAAAATCAAATCTACCTATGTACACGAGTCTATTCCAGTGAGGAGGAATCCACCTTCATGATGGGAGCAGGCCAATGTAGTAAGTCTGCCACCAGGTGGCTCCCAAGTGCTGACTAGGATCCAGTGATTTTTTTTTTTTTTTTTTTTTAAGCTGGTTAGGCACACTGCAGTAGTGCTAACTGTGCCAGCCTTAGTAAGTGGAGTTTCATATTGTTGAGCCTCAGGTAGCCTTCACTGTTGGAGACCGGACTCCAACATGAGGCCCAGCTGGCTTGTAAAAGATTTGGTGGTAAACAACTCTGTCCCAGCCGGCTTGTATCTTCCTTAGTGATGTAATGCCTGACCGCATGACTAAACCATTAGGCCACTGATTTGTTACAATTGTATAAACGTGTTTGCTCTGTGCCCCTATTGGTTATTGTAATGGATAAATAGCGTAGGGACTAGTCAGGAAAGTAGCATAGAAGCATAGATGGGAGAAGCAGCAGAAGCAGAGACGGCGGAGAGATCAGCGATAGAAGATGCAGGTCGTAGCCCCGGCCCCAGAAATAGGGACTCGAAATGTGAATAGCCTTGACTCTAAAAAGAATGTTTTAAGGGCCTTGCCTCTAAGAGAGGGAAGGTGGGAAGCACTTGGAGGCCTTTAGCCGCGGTAAAGGGAGAAATAAAGTGCTTGGAGAACTCGAGACCAGTGAGTCTGTTTTAATCTCAGTTCACCTTTGAATGAGAGCGGTCCGGTTCCTGCTGGTTGGGTCCGG
>PVKS010026065.1:0-29099 GCA_004027875.1 Aplodontia rufa | reverse complement strand
GAAACCACTCTGGAATGCAGTATGGGGATTCCTCAAAAAGTAGGAATGGAACCACTTTATGATCCAGCTATCGCACTCCTCAGTCTATATCCAAAAATTTCTACAATTAGCATACCATAGGGATACAGCCACATCAATGTTTATAGCAGCGCAATTCATAGTAGCCAAGCTATGAAACCAACTTAGATGCCCTTCAAAAGATGAATGGAGAAAAGGAATGTGATTATATATATATATATATATATATATATAGAGAGAGAGAGAGAGAGAGATTATAAATATATATATATATATGTGTGTGTGTGTGTGTGTGTGTGTGTAATGAATATTACTCAGCCATAAAAAGAACAAAATTATGGCATTTGCTTTTAATGGATGGAAGTGGAAAACAATTTGCTAAGTGAATGCAATAAGCCAGACTCAGAAAGCTAAAGGTGAAATATTTTCTGTGTAATGTGGAAGGTAGTCCAAAATATGGTGAGGTGTGGGAGGAAAATAAAAGGGAGGAAGGGAAGAGGATTTTATCAAAATAAAAGAAAGATCAATTAGCTAGTTTCAGGGGATGGGGGGAGGGAGAAAGGAGAGCATAAGGGAAGAACAATGAAATGAATCTGACAAAACTTTCCTATTTACATTTATGACAATATCACAGTGAATCCCACCAACATATATATCTACAAGACACAAAATAAAAAAAATGTATAAGTAAATAGCAGAACAATAGTAGAGTAGAGGTGATGCAGGGCAAATGAGGCAGGACACCAGAGGACTTTTCATGAAGTGGTTTTAATTATGTTGCAGAAGGCTCAGGGGCAGGTTGTTGCAAATCTTGAGCCTGGAAAGCTGTGCTCTTTTAAGATTCTGTACTCTTTTGGGTGATTACAAAAACACTTAGTCCTTTTTACAATTTTATTGGCTATTGCATAAGGTTGCAGATAGAAATAGTAATATATGTTAAGAAATAAAAACAGTTTTTCTTGAGAATGGTCTTTTGGGTAATCTAGACACAAACTTAATACATCTGCAGGAAATGGGAAACCTTGAACTACACAAAGTTCAGCAGCAAAATGTAGCTGACAAGAAGTTAAAATGCTGAAATTATGTGAAGGGGGAGTGCTTCCCCCATATCAGAAAGAAGGGAATGGAGGAGGAAAGAAAGAAAGGAAAGGGGAAGTACTAATGACTGAATTAGAGCAAATTATAACCAATGCCTTTATAATTATGTCAAAATCAAGCCTAATGTTTTGTGTAACTACAAAGAACCAATAAATCTTTAAAATTACACTGGAAAAGAAAACAAAACTGGTTATTTGATTATAAACACTGTGTTTATGCATTTCCCATTACACTTTGTCCCATTTATATTACATAAGAAAAAATAATGGATATAATATATGTCCCCTTAGCAAACAGAAAAGTTTCACATACATTGATTCATTTAAAGCATTCTGTAACTGTCTTGATATCAATCTTTTGCCAAGTAATATCTTTGAATTAAACAGTCTGTACATTACGGGCAAACAGTCATGCCAGAAATTCCATTGGCCTAAGTTGTGGAACAGTGGTACTTTTAAGACATTAATGTGGGTGTTTCCTAAATTCTAACTGTCCTTTAACTCTGCATCACTCAATAGCAATGGCATACATTTGCATATTAACATGTCCCAAAACTCAGTTAAGTGCTTTGCCTGTTTAGGGCGTCTTAATACAACAACCCAGGTGGGAAGAACTATTTCAATCCCATTTTTTTAAGGCAGTTAAATGTAGTTATTGATTTGTTATGTAACTTTTCAATGGATGTCCCATTCACTAAATGCCAAAGCTATTACTGTAACCTGGCATATATCCAAAATTTATCCTTTAGCTCAGTAATGGGAATAATTTTATAAACTTTTATTATAACAGAATCTTTTTTAATTTATTATTTATTAGATGATATAGAGTTACAATTGAGGGGGAAACATCAAATATTCCAGAACAAATGAATATATACTTAGTTATCTAGGGCTAATACCATGTCATGGATGCCCAGGTTGGGTTCCCCATGTTGCTGTTTTCCCCAGAAGAACCACTGAGTTAAATGGATATCTCATGGAAGTCAGATTTCACCTTCTGAGATGATTCATCTATATTCGGTTCCTCCAGTCTCCTAGGTGATTTTCCTAAGCCCTCCCCCCCGCCCCCCGTCCCCCAGCCTACGCCTAGGGAATCATCTCCCTGTTGTGAAAAGAATCATACAATTTGAAGATATTATTAATTAGCTTTGCCTTCTAACATACTACTTCCCAATGTGTTCTAGCTTCCACAGATGAGAGAAACCATTCGGCCCTTGAACTCTGTGATTGGAATACTTCATTTTGCATAATTCTTTCCGTTTCCAACCATTTCACCTCAAAAGCCATAACATCGTCTTCTCTAATGGCCGAGTAGTATTCCATTGAGTATATATACCAAAGTTTTTGAATCCACTCATCGAGTGAGGGGCATCTGGGTTGGTTCCATAATCTAGCTATAGTAAATTGAGATGCTATAAACATTGATGAAGCCACATCACAATAATATACTGATTTTAACTCTTTTGGGATAATACCCAGGAGTGGGATAGCTGTGTCATATGGCGGTTCCATCCTTAATTTTTTGAGGATTCTCCACACTGCTTTTCAGTGTGGCTGAACCAGTTTGCAGTCCCACCAGCAGTGTGACAGTGTTCCTCTTTTCCCACAGCCCCTCCAGCATCTGTTGTTGGTGGTGAATTTTTCATTTTGCCACTCTAACAGGAATGAGGTGGTATCTCGTTGAAGTTTTGATTTGCATTTCCTGTATAGCTAATGATGTAGAGCATTTTCTCATATACTTATGGGTTTTCTGGACTTCCACTGGTGAGAAGTTTCTTTTAAGATCTGTAGCCCATTTGTTGATTGGATTATTTGTGAGTTTGGTGTTTAGTTTCTTTGGTCCTTGTATATTCTGGATATTACCCCTCTGTTTGAGGTGTAGCAAGCAAAGATTTTCTCCCATTCTATTGGTTCTCTTGATGTTCTTGACGACATCTTTAGCTGTGCAAAAATTTTAGTCTAATTGCATCCCATTCATTTATTCTTGACTTTTCTGCTTGAGCCATGGGGGATTTGTTGAGGAAGGCACTGCTGACTCCTATGTCCTGTAGTGTTGACCCTATTTCTTTTTCTAGTAGGTTTAAAGTTGATGGCTTAAAATCCAGATCTTTGACCCATTTTGATTCAATTTTTGTGCAGGGTGAAAGATAAGGATCCAGCTTCAGTTGTCTACATATGGCTGTCCAATTTGTCCAACACCATTTGTTGAACAAATTATCTTTCTTCTACACTATGCTTTTGCTCCCTTTATCAAATATGAAATAGTTAAAGATATGGGGGTTTGTCTGAGGATCTTCTATTCTGTTCCACTGGTCTTCGGTTCTGTTTTGATACCAATACCATGCTGTTTTTGCTACTACAGCTCTGTAGTATTATTTCAGGTCAGAGATTGAGATACCCCCTACTTCTTCCTTCCTGTACAGTACTGATTTGTCTAGTCTGGGTCTCCTGTTATTCCATATGAATTTGATAATTGCTTTTTCTATATCTGTGAAGAATGCCATAGATATCTTGATGGGGATTGCATTGAACCTGTATAGGGCTTTGGGTATAATGACCATCTTTATTATATTGATTCTGCCTAACCATCAGCATGGAATGTTTCTCCATCTACTCAGGTCTTCTGTAATTTCTTTTTTTAGTGTTTGATAGTTTTCCTGTAGAGGTCCTTAATATCCTTTGTAAGGTTAATGACCAAGTATTTCATTTTTTTTGGAGGAGATGGTGAATGGGAGAGATTTCCTGATTTCTTCTTCTGTGGATTTGTTGCTGGAGTAAAGGAATGTTAGTGACTTACTGGAGTTGATCTTGTAGCCAGCTACATTGCTAAAATCATGTATAAGCTCTAGGAGTTTTCTGGCTGATATCATTGGGTCTTCTAGGTATAGAATCATGTCATCAGCGAATAGAGATAACTTAACTTCCTCTTTTCCTATATGAATACCTTTGATTTCCTTGTCTTGCCTGATAGCTCTAGCAAAGGTTTCAAGGACTATATTGAACAAGAATGGGAAGAGGAGACAGCCTTGTCTTGTTCCTGAATTCAGTGGAAATGCTTTCAGTATTTCTCCATTGAGGAAAATGTTGGCTATGGGTCTGTCGTAAATGGATCTGACATAGTTAAAGTATCTTCCCTTGATACATATTTTTACAGAATTTTGAGCATAAAGTGGTGTTGAATTTTATTAAATCCCTTCTCTGCATCAATTGAGATGATTATATGGTTTTGTTTTTAATTCTGTTTATGTGATGAATTACATTTATTGATTTGCCTATGTTGAACCAGCCTTGTTTTCCTGGAATGAAGCCCACTTCATCATGATGAACTATCTTTTTGATGCGGTTTTGTATCCGATTAGCTAAAATTTTATTAAGGATTTTTACATCAATGTTCATCAGGGAAATTGGTCTGTAATTTTCTTTTCTTGACAACTCTTTCTTTGGTTTTGGAATCAGTGTAATATTTGCTTCATAAAAAGTGTCTGGGAGTGTTCCCACTCTATCAATTTCCTGGAAGATCTTGTAGAGGATCCGTGTTAATTCTTTTGTGAAGGCTTGGTAGAATTCTTCTGTATATCCATCTGGCCCTGGGCTTTTGTTTTTTTGGAGAGCTTTGATTGCTCCTTCAATTTTGTTTCCATGATCGGTTGGTTTAGATTTTCAATGTCCTCCTGTATTAAAGAAGGGATGTCATATATGTCCAAAAACCTGTCCATGTCCTCCATCTTATCAAACTTGCCAGAGTATAAATTTTCAAAATAGGTTCTGATAATCTTCTGGATCTTGGATGAGTCTGTGGTGATTTCCCCATTTTCATCTTTGATTTTGTTGATTTGCTTTCTTTCGTTCTTCCTTTTGGTGAGGTTGGCAAGGGGTCTATTGATCTTGTTTATTTTTTCAAAGAACCAACTTTTAGTTTTGTTAATGGTTTGTATTGTTTTTTTGTTCTCAATTTCATTGATTTCAGTTCTGAATTTGGTAATTTCCAGTCTTCTGTTAGTTTTGGGTTTGGATTGTTCTTCTTTTTGTAGTCGCTTGATTTGAAGCATAAGGCTATTTATCTGCTCTCTTTCTAGATTTTTGATGTATGCACTCAGTGCTATAAATTTATCTCTTAAGAATGCCTTCTTACTGTCCCAGAGATTTCGGTATGTTGTTTCTTCATTCTCATTCAGTTCCAAGAACTTCTTAATTTCTGCTCTCATTTCCTCTTTTACCCATCCTTCGTTTAAGAGGGAATTATTCAATTTCGAAGTTTTTGAGTAGTTTCTGTTGTTTTTCTTGTTATTGATTGCTAAGATGATAGCATCATGATCTGACAGAATACATGGGATTATATCCACTTTTTTATGTTTGTTAAGATTATCCTGGTGAACTAGGATGTGGTCTATTTTAGAGAAGGATCCATGAGGCGCTGAGAAGAAGGTAAATTCAGCTGTCTTAGGATGGAATATTCTTTAGATGTCTGTTAAGCCCGATTGATTAATAGAGTTGTTCAGATTGGAGATGTCTTTATTGATTTTTTTTTTTTGATGATCTGACTAGAGTTGATAATGGTGTGTTGAAGTCCCCCAGAATTATTGCGTTGAGATCAATGAGGGGATTAATGTACTTAAGTATTTTTTCCATATATTTGGGGGGGTTAATTAGGGGTATATATATATTAATTATCATTATATCTTCTTGATGGACTGTCCCTTTTAGTATGGTAAAATGACTCTCATTGTCCTTTCTGACTAGTTTTAGTTGGAAATTAATTTTGTCAGAAATTAGAATCGCCACACCAGCGTGCTTTTTTGGGTAGCAGGCCTGGTAGACATTTTGCCATTCTTTCACTTTCACCTGTGTCTATTTTTGAGTGTCAAATGTGTCTCTTGCAGGCAACATATTTTTGGATTTTGTTTTTTCATCCAATTGGCCAGTCTGTGTCTTTTAACTGGGGCATTGAGTCCATTCACATTTAAAGTTAGAATAGATATTGGAGGCTGAGTCTCAGATTTTGCAAGAATTACAGAGTTTTTAGTATCTTGGATGTCAATTTGTGTATAATATGATTATTGACTCACCCTTGTTTAAGGATTTAGGGTATCATTGGCATTTTCTTCTGAATGGAGAACATCCTTAGAATTTTCTGTAGTGCAGGATTTGTGTTCATGTATCTTGAAAGCTTGAGTTTATAATTGAAGTATTTAATTTCCTCATCACATTTGAAGCTGAGCTTTGCAGGGTATATTATCTTTGGGTGGAAGTTGTTATTTTTCAACACTTGAAAGATATTTACAAGCTCTTCTGGCCTTCATTGTTTGCTCTGAAAAATCCATAGTGATCCGAATTGGTTTGCCTCTGAATGTGATTTGGGGCTTTTCTCTAGAAGCTTTTAGAATTCTCTCTCTAATTTCTCTGTTATTCATTTTGTAGATGACTTTTCTTGGTGAGTTTCTGAATTGATTAGGTCTATTTGGTGTTCCAAAAGCATCTTGGATGTGGTATTCTGGATCAATAGTAAAGTGAGGGAAGTTCTCACTTATGATTTCACTTAAAAGTTTCTTGAAGCCTCTTGTTTGCTATTCGGAGTTTTCGTCCAGACCAATGATTCTCAGATTATTATGTCTCGTCTCATCAAATATTACTTGGAAGTTCTGCTTATGTAATATAAGCTGTTTATCTTGTTTTTCTTCTTTGAATTCTACAATGTTTATCAGATCCTCATTGTTCGAAACTCGTACTTCAAATGCTGAAGTTCTATTTTCCGTGGAGTTTACTCTGGTGTTGATATCTTCCAGTGAAGATTTGAATTGGTTAACCATGTTTTTCAATCCTGATAGCTCTGCTACGTCTGTTTTCAGAATGTCTATTTCTTTGTTTAGCTGATCTTTCATCTCATGGAATTGCTCCCTTATTTCCCTGTAAAAGTTGTCTCTCATCTCTTGAAATTGTTCTGTGTTCTCTTTCCATATTTCATCTCTCAACTCTTTGATTGGATTGCTAATCTTAATGTTGATACAATATCTTTGGTTTTCATCTAGGGCCCCAGCTATGAAGTCCTTGGGTGGAGAGCTGTGGGGCTGAGGAGGAGAGTTATTTCCCCTTTTCCTCATTTTCAGAGTCAGTGTGTTTTGTAGTTCAACCTTGTCACTCTTGCCAGAGTAATTGGAGCTTGTTATGGCTTTGCTTCATTGTGAAAGGGAGCTATTTGGTCAAGACAGACCTAAAGATGCCATACCAGTCTGCGAGATCTTGAGAAGCTATAGGTGCAGATACTAGTCAGTTTCAACTAAAACAGATATGCTGGTGACTAGCACCAATAGTAGCAGTTTTCTTTGAGAGTGCCCTCACAATGTATTATGATAGCAAGCAAGTGATCATTTTGAAGAGTGTCTGTTTCTTCAGATAGCAGGATCGTGGGAATCCACATGCAGTCCTGCAGTGTGAGGTGATTCTCAGGAGTGTCTTGGAGTCACTGCTGGTGGGGTGATCGCCATCTTGAATCTCCAGTGGCGCTATATTTAAAGCACTGCAAATTCTCCACTGTGGTGAGTTTGGGGTGCTATAATCCTCCCCCACACCACTTGCCAGTCAGCCATGTGCCAGTGGCAGGTGAACAAGGTTCGCAGTAGCGCTGTATTTAAAGCACAGTCCATGGGGCTGAGTTCGCCGGCTGCTTGACTCCTCCCCCACTCCTTGGCTGTGGCTGCTTGCCATGTCCCTGCCTGGATGAAAACAACAACAACAACAACAACAACAAAAAAAAAAACCCACTCATTTCTCTCCAGTCTCTGCTCCTCAAATCCACTGAGCAAGTTAGGACTGGGGTTTCAAGATGCTACCCCCCAAACGCACCTCAAAAACCTGGAAATGAACTGGGGATTTTCCATCCAGTCTCAGAGCCACTGGGGAAGCTGTCTTCAAGTCACTATCTACAAGAAAATTATATACCATAATCTTAATCAGTCACTTACCTATGGTTCCTTTTTTTCATTACAATGCCAGGAGTGAAGCCCACCCTATAAGGGTGAATTCTAGAATACTTATTGGGTGGATCTTTATAAGAAATGTTAGTAGATTCCTCTTTTCAACTAATGTTTTGTGGGGAGCTGGATTGCCCCCTGGGAGCCGATCAGGAGGAGGGTGAGTGCCGACGGCTGGAACCCAAGTCCCCCCTCGTCCGGGGACCCCTTCCCTCCCAGCCAGGGAAATGAGTCAACCACACGCAGCTGATGGCAGCTCAGAATCCGATTATTACTAAGGCATATGGATTTTTATAGAGGAGGAGGGGAGACAGCCAAGGAATCAATAATCCTTCTAAGGGAGTTGCCAGGTGTTATGTAGATTTCAAGTACAGACAAAAGTTAGGAACATTCTGTAGTCAATACATTCTGACCCACCCTGTTTGACCTTTTGTATAACAAAGCAGGACCTAGCAGCCCCTCCTGAAGGAATTTATACAAATAGTAACAAGATCGCTCCAGGGCAGCTGATGAAATGAAGTGAAGGTCAGACAGAAGGTCAGACCCCAACAATGTTTAATTAGTTAAATACCAAAAACTTATTCATTCTACTCATGGGGTACTCAATTTTTCCAAATATTTTATTTAGTAGGATAAATGGACAAGTTTGCACTGTGCTTTTATTTATTTAAAGCACCTTCACAACCTTTATATAATTAAGATTCATAATTACAGTGTAAAATAGGAACGATTATTTCCCCATTAAAATAACAAGTCAGTACAAATAAATGTTAATGTCACAAATCTCACTATGAAGACCTCCAAATTTTGAGTCTATACCACAATCACATCGTGAGATTAAGCTATTTAATTCTATCACTTAATTTCATAACAGCTTTAATAGACTTATTTTTATCTAGTGAATACATAGAACTTGCTTTGTGCTGGGCACTTTTCTAGGCCTTTCACACAGGTTAATTCATTCTAGCCTCCTAACAAATCTGAGATAAGTGCAATAATTAATGCCATTTAACATTAATAATGACACAATTGATAAAATGGAGGTAAGTAGCCCAAGGTCATACAGATATTGAGTAATGAATGAAGTTCAGATTCAACCTAAGGACTCTTACCTTGCTTTTAAGGACTTCACTATGTTGACTCCTGTAGCTCGAACTTCTAATCAAGTATGTAGATCTTCAGTGATACTCCTCTGTATCCACTATTAGTATGATGGTTGTAAAGCATTCATTGGTTTTCTAACATCATCATAACTTCTATCCTAAGGATAATTTTTATGCCCAAATTGATTTAAACATAGATAGTGACTATCTACAAAATTAAACAAAAATCTGAGCAAGAAAAATATCAAGGAAATTCCAGAGATTAGATTTATCTTTGATAGGTTTAAAAGTAGATATTCCTCATGCAGATATGTAAGAATTTTCTGTACATTAAAGAACTATTCTCTCCTATATAATTTAATATATTCTAAGTGAATTAAGAAGTAATTTCAACTATTTCCTTGGAGAAATAACAAAATCTGATAATACATTGCAATATTTAAAAATGCTTTCTGATAATACAATAAATATGCTTTTCCTTCATTTCCACCATAATTTATTTTCTGTTCTGCAAATGTAATGTTGTATTGAGTATTCACATACTCTGGGTGCTCTGAATCAATTCTCACACAAGCACTTGGTACCTTTTTTTCCTAGTGAGTCCTTTTCTAAGACATTTGAAGATATTTCTGAAGACATTATTAAATGGCCATGGTACATTTAATGGTTAGAATATATTAACTTAAAAAGCATGATATTATCTAGGTATGTTTTACACATGTATGTGTGTCACTATGCACATTGGCACTAAATCATAATTTGGCTTGTATAGTCTTTTTCATTAATGCATTGATTCTATTTCATCTGTTATGCTGAGTTTATCATCACCAAACCTGTCTCTTGCATCCTCGGATGAGGTTGAGTTTTTGTGTTGTAATTTGCTCATTTAGCTTAAGCATATATTATAAATTATTTCCTGTAAATGACTCCTTATTCAATTTATTGTTTTGTAACAAAAATATTCAGAGATATAAAGCAGAGAATATCTAAGTTATTTAAGAAGTACTGGTTAATGTAAAGAATTATATGTAAAACTTTGTAAAATCTCTAAAGATAAAATTCCCAGAATCTTTAATATGAGTAGTATTATTTAAAGTGCAAGTACATTAAAGAACTGATTAACAATAGTTGACAGAATTTTAGGATGATCCCTATGCCCTTTGCAACCTGATGTTACTTTCATAAATGAAAGTTACCTGGTAAAAAGTATATTGGAGATGAAGTTAAAAATACTAATTACTTGATCTTAAGAATTACTTGAGCTTATCAGGGTGGAACCAAGCAAGTTCTTGAGTCCTCAAAACAGGGTTTTCTCTGGTTGCTTGTAGAAAAAAAAGTCTGAGAGCTTCAAAAAGTAAGGTTAATTCTCCCAGAGGGATCTAGCCGCTATTCTTGAAAGACTAAACTCCTATAGTAGGAGGGACTTTGAGGATCACAGCTCAGAAATTTGAGTAGCTTCTAGGAGGTGAGAGTGGTGCTGGTTGGTATCTCACAAGCAAGTGATGATCTTCCAAACTGCACTAAAAAGCCTCTGTCAATGATGCAAAGGAACTTGGGAGCTGATTCTTTTCCAGAGTCATATAAGCATCAACCAATACTGCGCGTGTATGATCCTGATTTCAGAATCCAAATTCCAGAATTCACCATTTATAGTTTCCAGGAATGGGGAGTCTAACACACTGCAACCATATTTTCCAACCTGGAAGCATTATATTTGACAAACTCTGATAGAATCTTCAATTTCTCCAGAAACCTGTAGGTCTTTCAAGTAATTAGATTATAAGACCAACCTCTCAAACACAAAATTTGATATGAGAACACTTGCCACCAACAGTTAGAACTTCATGCTCACAAATTTAAGTAATATAGCAGCTCCTGTATTTAAAACACATAACAGTATAGGATCAGCAAATCATATGCTTATGCATATGTGTTTGAAAATCAGGTGCATTTGCCTATATTTGTTTGAGAATCTCCTACCTTATCTGTTTCTCTTAATAAACTCTCTTTATAAAAATTAGAAAAGTTAGATTCATACTTCTACGATGTGTCTTTGAAATCAGGGAACAGAAAATCAACCTGGGGTTTTTATTTGAGGTTAATGACACACGAAAAACCAGGGGTGGCAAGAGACAACGATTTTAGTGTCCTATGGTATCAAATAAAGGATATTAAAGGTGTTCAAAAGAAGAGTGATAGCAATGGGGGATTGGTGACCCATGATTCTAATTAAGACAAGTATGAATGTGTGGGAAATCAGGAAGGTAGAAGGAAACACACTTGCTACATATTTACTCTATGCAAAATCCTGAAATCTGCCTTTGACTTTGTGCAGAAAATAGTTAACAGGGCAACCCCAAAATTTATCTTGAAAAGTTATCCATAGTGCATCATCTGCAAACCTGGGTTTTAGGAACATTCTTACCACTCACTGAGTGTCACACTGTACTCAGAATGGGTATATAGTGTGGTTTTTGATGAATTCCTGTAAATTTGCTATGTGCTACTGTGAGGATGCTACTGGAGAGCCTCCAAGAAAAATCCTACACATCAAGTCTCTGATGAGCTATCCTGGGAGGAAACAACCTACACACATTGCTTCATTCATAGTGATGGGGAAGAGAGGATTGTGTGTGTCCTCTCCTGGGAGGGGGACAGCATAAGGAAACTTGCAGCTGATTTCTTACCAGAACCACCTCCCTTTGCCCTTATGACATGACAGTATGTCCTTATGAAATGGCTATAATAAATTAGCTACATAGTATAACTATACACTGAGTCCCAGGAATCCCTTTAGCTGGTGTCCTACATTCAGGGTCTTAAAGACTGACCATACATAAGTCCTCCAGACAACTACTGATACTCTATTTTTGAAAATAAGAAAACATTATTCACACTGCTAAATAACTTTTCAGGATAGAGTACTGTGTAATGGTGAGGCCAAGAGGCAAATCAATGTGGACTAATAAGGTATTTATGAAATTTTTGAATTTTAGAATACACAAAGATTAGAATGCAAAGGGTAGAGGGCTGAAGTGGTGATTCAGTGGTAGAGTGCTTGCCTGGCATTTGGGGGAGTAAGTAGGTTCAAAACCCAGCACCACATTAACAATTGATTGTTGGAGAAACAAAAACCAGATGAAGAAATAAAAGTAATTCTCTCTCTCTCTCTCTCTCTATATATATATATATATACATATATATATATATATATATATGTATATATATATATATATATATGTTAAAAAAAAGAATTCAGGCCAACTCAACTTTACTTCCATCATATAATCTGTTTTCTTCCTATGTAAAACTTGTAACAATTAACATCTACTCATCCATTTCTCTCTATATTCACTGGGCTTTAAATCCCAAATATAATGTGAGCTCTGCATGTAACAGCTGTCTATCAGTCTATGTAGTTTACGCCACAATTGAACATTTCTGAATGTAAGAAAAACCTCCTAACAATAATCTGCAATTGTCCCTTTGCATGTTCTCTCTATCCTCATTCTTTCATTTGTGTCCACAATTTCCAACACTTTTGTGGTTTGGAGATCACGAATTTTGTATAGCTATTTTTTGTCTTAAATATTTGATACAATTACAACTGGATGAGAACTGATAGAAATGGTAGATAATGATATTAATATTTCTATACCAAAGCCACCTGTCATTTTTTTGTCACTGTAACATTTGAGATAGGATCATAATTATTTGGCAGGATGAGGCTCTGCCTGAAGAGAAAAATCACTTAATGAAGTGTTCGTTGTTCTAAATATAGTGAGCTAAGGTCACTTATTTTATCTACTATTCTCCAAATAGATGACACCTATACCTATTAACCATTTGTAAGTAATCTCTGGTGAAATATTTATTCAAGTATGTAGCTCACTTTTCAATCAGCTTATTCGTATGTTTGTATGTCTGTGTCTGTCTGTGTGTTATATTACTGAGTTGTAGAAGTTCTTATATATTTCACATTGTAGAAATGTATCACACATTTTGGAGAATAAACATATATATATATATATATACACATGTGTGTACACATATGTATACATATACATGTATATATATGTACACACATATATATGTGTATATATATATACATATATATATAGTTTACATAGTTTGCAATTATTTTCTCAATCATTTTCTAATAATTTTCTCCCATTTCCTACATTAATTTGTCACTTTACAGTTTGTTTGTTTGTTTTTTAAACTGGGAAGCATATTTTTAGTCTGAAATAGTCTCATTTCTTTTCTTTTCCTGTGATATTTCTCATATACATGAAACCCTTGACAATTCATATATCATGAAGGTTTCCCCTGTATTATTTCTTCTTTCTTTAACTCTGGACATTTTGCCTTGTACTTGAACCTGCATTTTATTTTCTTTAATTCACAAGTGTTGTATATATTTATGGATTGATAATTAATAGGAAAATGTTGATCAGAGAATAAAGCATTTCAGAGAAATGAGAGGAACAGATTTGAAGAGTGATGTTGTACACGTTAACACTAGTTAATAAAAGTGCTTTGTACACTTGAAAACTGAGAAGAAACTGTATCTTAATATTATCACCACAAATGAATTCATTAGTTAACTGGATTTAATACTTTCAGGATTTGCACATACATGCATCTATAGGATAATTCTGGAGTTACAGAAATTTCCCTTATGTTTTGCCATCAGTAACAAACTCTGTAACGGAAGCCCACAACAATGTTACTGAGATTTGACATTTGCAGAAATAAGGAAAAAAGGATAGAATTTTGATAAAATTAACCAACTGGTCTTTGATCCTACATTAAGATATAGGGGGTGGAGCATTTGCTCAGGAGTTACAGTGCTTGCCTGGCAGGTGCAAGGACACCATTGGAACCCCAGCATCACATACCCAATGAAGTATCAGAGCAACAAATGTCACATGAAAAACTAAATAAAACTGGTTCTTTTTATGTCTCTCTCTCTTTCACTGTCCCCTTCTCTAAATTTCTTTACAGAAATAAATCTTGGTAAATTTTATCAAAATATTTTCACCTTTCCTTTAAAAGTTTGGGCTTATAAGTTTTCCTATTAAATCTCAAATTTAATTGCACTTATTGGTTGGAATTAATCTTAAAATTCTTGAAATATGGGTTTGCATAAATTATTCACTAAAATTAGGAGTGACTTCATATTTGAACTTGAAACAAAGAGGAAATATATCATTCCTAATTGAAAGTATAATGCCCGATTTGTGGATGAAAGGAGGAATTTTAAGGTAGAATTAAAAATTCACACTTTTCTCTTTGCAAATTGTGACCTCAATTGAATTAGGCATGCTTTTTAATCAAATTGACTTTGTAAAAATAAGTTGTACTTTAATGTTATTTTTGTCCCCTTATGCCCTTAAATATCTAAAGGAGGAGGGAGAAAGAGCAAAACTCTTAGGACACACACTCTGACATCTGAATTTTAAGAGATCTACTTATAGAAAAGATTAATGGAATGGTTAATAAATATTTCTTGATGTTAATTTTTCTAAATTAGGTATGAAATAATTCTAATAGGGTTCTCTAATATATTTGAGAATGTTTAGTCAGCAAAAGTAATATGTGCCTTGTAATCTCTGCTATCAAGTAGAGTGACAAGACTATTATAGGAGAAAACATAATAATATCAGAATATGTAAATAATGTTTCATGTGGATTGAAGTTTGCAGAGGTCTTTGTGTAAAATTAGTAGCTTCAGATTAATGTCAAATAACAAGGCAAACCTGAATAGGAGAATTAAAAGGGGTAGAGCAGAAATAGAAAGATTGAAGCAAGGAAGAATCAGTAAAAATTAAATTAAGCAGAAAGTTCACTCTGGGGTACAATGAGAATAATGTAGACAGTCTCTAGTGAGATTTTTCTTTTTACCTTTTTATTTCTTAATCAGGATCCTGATGATTTGTTTACGTTGTATATGTTGATCTGTCTAATCATCATTGAAATTCATATATTATAAACACATTTTAGCACTTCTGTTTGGCTTCTGTCCTGTTGCTTGGACCAGTAGTAGCAGAAGATTCAGATTTGTTATGCAGACTTTATAAGCTGGGGTTCGGAGACAAAGTATTGTCAGTTACATTGAATTTTAAAACTTGTATTTTTTCTTGTTATGAAACATTTATTAGTACAACTTCTGTTTGTACTCATACATTTATCAATAGGCAACTTCACTTTTTCTATTTTCATTGGAGAATTAGCCTCTTTGAAACTGTTTTCTTTTTTTTTAATAAGATTTTATTTTTCTTTACAGTTGTATTTTTATTGAGTAGACTATATATGACTCTTTTGGGGATACATTCCTAAGTCACACCAGTGTGTAAGGTCCAGGGGAAGAGCCACCCTTCATTTTATATGGGGGTGTTTCCTCTCTGTTTTTGCTGCTTTGATAATATGGTGTTTTCCACTCTTGCTATCATAATTCTATTTCTTATTTAAAGAAAGAGGGGACAGTGAGAGAGAGTGACAGAGAGAAGCAATTTTTATTTAGTTTTTCATGTGACTTTCATTCCTTGGACTCTTCGTTGTGTATATGGTACTGGGGTTTGAACTCGCGTACTCACGCATGCCAGGCAAGTGCTGTAACTGCCAAACCACCACTCCAGCCCTGCCATCATAATTCTAAAGGCAAATTAAGATAAGATGAAACTGGATGTATGTTTTGCATACTTTTTAGAGGTTTGTCATTACTGCAGTTTTAATATATTTTACATAAAATTTGACCATCCAGAGGTTACTCACAATTAGCTTTCTTTATGGCCACTATGTAACTGAGACAGAAGCACAGATAAAACTGTACAATTTGATCTCAAGTAAAGAGAAAAATCATGAAAGGGAGTTTAATAATGTACTTTCCACTTAAGTTTCCCAATGATTATAAAGAGTATTTAATGGGTTATAAGCATTTTATTTTACTTTACATATTAATCTATTGCAGCTTTAACTTCTAACCAAAATGGAATAAAATGAACTGATTTTGCATGCCTGCCTTAACTAATAACCCAGACAAAACATGAAGCAACAGGCATCATAGGGTAGCTACTACAAAAACAATCAAACAAAATAGCCCTGTAATTCCCAAGGTAGCTTTTGAGGAGACAGAGTAGAGAATCTTGGAAGCTAGATAGAATTTGAAGGACAGAATGTAGGAGAAAGCTACATGGTTGGAAGATGATTGCAAACAAGACCTGCACAGAGTTCCCCCAGTTCAATACTGATTAAAAAGAAATGTGAAGGGCTGGAGCAGTGGATTGGCAGTTACATCGTTTGCCCAGCATGTGCAAGAACAGGAGTTCAAACCCCAGCACTCACATACACAACTAAGTGTCAGAGCAAAGAAATCCATGTGAAAAACTAAATAAAGATTGATTTTCTCTCTCTCTCTCTCTCTCTCTCTCACCTCTCTCACTGTCCTTCTCTCTTAAAAAAAAAAGAAATGTGAAAAAAACTATCCAAGACTGATGAAAGCCCCATCTAAGAAAGAAAGGAAGGAAAGATGAGAGAGAGAGAGAGAGAGAGAGTAAGGAGAAGGAAAATGACAAGTAATGAAGGAAGGAAGGAAGGAAGAAAGAAACCAGTAACAACAAAAGAAAGAAAATAAGGAAATGAAAGACAACTATTTGGGCATGGTGGTGTATGCTTCTAATCCCAGAAACTCAAGAGACTGAGGCAGAAGGATTGACAGTTCAAGAGACCAGCCTGGGGAATTTAGTGAGACCTTGTCTCAAAATAAAAAATTAGTAGGGCTGGGCATGTAGCTCAGTGGCAGAGCTCATATGTTCACGTTCAACCATCAGAATCACAAAGGGAGAAAAAAAAAAAGAGGCCACTAGTGATCAAGAAATGATCAGATCCCTGCAAAGTTTACATATGTAAAGTTACTTATGTTACATGTTTTACACAAATCCATGGTACTGCTTAAGCAAACTCCTGTATGAACAAGGATACTTGAAAACTACATGTGAAAGATCATCTGGCTGAGAACACTAGCAGGGCCCAATTGTAATGCATAGGACTGCTCCAATCTAGTTTTCATAATATATAGAAATTTTACATAAATTTGAATACAGAAATCATATATTTCCAAGTGTTTAAAATGAGCCAAATGACATTTCAACTCAAGAGAACTATCCCAACTTTCTTGTTGATTGAGTGTTTTGGAGGTTATAATGAAAATAACATTAGAACCTCTGCTCTTTTGGCTGTCAAAGTTTTTTATCTCTACAATTATACATAACATTTTTAGAATTACTGATAAAAATGGAGGCACCGAACAATCTAATGATCTAAAAGAATAATTAAGTCCCCTTTAGTGCCTAACTTAAAAATATAGCATGGCTAGTTACTCTGAGAACAGAATGGCTTTGAAGACATGGTTTCAAAGATGAAATTTAAGTCAGTGTGTCACATCAGCATTTTGAAAAAATGTCTGGAGACATAATGGTAACTGCAGAGACCAGCACTGAGCCCTCTACATGGGAGCAATTCCCAAGGTAATGACTACCAGGTGGCAGACTACCAACTACCAGGTGGCAGACTGAACACATTGGACTACTTCCATCCTATAAGGACCATATTTTGTTCCTAATGAAAAAGACACTCTGGATACTGCATACAGATTTGCATTCTATGCATCTATTGCCTCTGCTAAAACAATCCCTGTCGACTTACAAAAAGCCTTATTCACCCATCATGGTGTTCCAAACACCATGGCTTCACCTCAAGGAGCTCACTTAACAAAAAGTGCAGCAAGGGACTCCTGCTCAAGGACTCACTGGCTTGTCCCATCCCCCATCTCAACCAAAAAAGAAAGGGGAAAAAAGACAACTATTAACAAATACTGGAGATACATCAATTCAAAATAAACATGAAGGAATATTTTGGCTCATGATTTTAGAGGTTTCATTACAGGATCAGTTGGCCATTTTACTTTGACCCACATCAGGACAGGGAACAAGACAAAGAGGAAATTGTTTATGTGGTGGCCAAGAGAGAGAGAAAGAAAGAGAGAAAGAGAAGAGAAGACTAAGGTACCACAATCCCCTTTGAATACACACACTCAGTGACCTAAAACTTTCCACTAAGCTCCATATCATAAAGTTTCTGCCAACTCCCAAAAGTATGCTGGGCTTGAAACCAAACCCTTAATATATGGGCCTTTAGGAGACACTCCAGCTCCAAACTAGCAATAGGCATGATAATTAGTTTCACTGCAGCAATCCCTTGTGTGTGTGTGTGTGAGTGTTTGTGTGGAATGAATCAAGACAGTTACCTCGACTCTGTGTACTGTTAGTTAACCTTAAATATGTATAATAAACAAAGAACATGGAGAAAAATTCTCAAAGCTCTTACAAAGCTATAGTTTGTTTTTACCTGCTAAAATGCAAAATTTTTCAGTAGATTCTACATTAAATTTTCAATAAAGTTTGCCTCAATGCTGTGGAAAAAATTAGTAGTAGATTATAATAGCTGAAAGTAAGGTTAAAAGAAAAATTTGGAAATAACAAACTATTTCCAGTCTCTGCCTTGAGTTCCAGAACAAAATTCAGACATATTTAAAGAGAACATAGATATATGGCAGAGAACACACTAAAATTCACAATGTTTGGCATTCAGCAGAAATCTCCAGACTTACAAGTAAGGAAAACATGACTTACTATATGAAGAAAGACCAATAAAAAAGGCCCAGAAATAATATAGATATTATAATTGTTAGACTAGTAGATCAAAAATCTTACTATAACTATTTTTATATATTCTTCCAGATAGAGAAAAACATTCACATATTATAAGGAGAAGAAAAAATATCTTTAAAACTACCAAAATTAAATATCTAGTAAATAAGAAGAAAGTAGTCTGGGATATAAAATACCTTGAATGGGATTAATAGCACAACAAATACTGCAGAAATGAGATTAAAGTTACAGCAATAGACACTGTCCAAAATGAAGCACACAGAGAATAAAGAAGGAAGAAATACTGGTCAGTTAGCAGCATTGAACTACAGGTAATATCCAGTGATTTAGTATGAATGCCACTTGAGACTCCAAAGGACAGCAAGGGTGAGGCAAGTGTCTGTGAGAAACAGTGGCCAAACTGTTTCCAATTTACTGATAAGCATATGCTCAAAGATTCAAGTAGCCTGATGCACGCAGTAGCATATCCCTAAAAACCCTTAGCTCAGGAGGCTAAGGCAGAAGGAACCCTAGTTCAAAGCCAGGCTCAGAAAATTTTGGAAGTTCTTATCATCTAAAAATAAATAAATAAAACAATGGACTGGGGATGTGGCTCAGTGTTTAAGGGCCTCTGGGTTAAATCTCTGGTACCCCTCCCCCAAATAAAAAACTTTCAAGAAGCTCAACAAAAAATACCAGAAACACAATAAGATGAAGAAAGCCAGCTTAAGACATATCATAATCAAATTTTTCAAAATTAACAATGAAGATGCAATCTTAAAAGCAGCCAGAAAGGACACACATATAATGGGGAATAAAGAATAATGAAAGATTTCTAGTCACAGAAATACACAAGCAACAAGACAGCAGAGGTACATCTTTTAATAAGTAGAAGTATAGAATGTCTACTGAGAGTTTTATATCTAGTAAAATTATTTTTCAAAGGTAAAGGTGAAATAAATAGTTCTCTGAAGACAGATGAAAGAATTCATAACTAACACACCTGAACTCCTAGGAATACTCTAGATATTCCTTGAGGCAGGAAGGAAAAGCTCTAAGGAAACCAATTTTTACAAATCTTTCTTTAGGAGTGGTGGAAATAGTAAAAAATGAGTAAACAAAAAAAATCATATTTTTAAAAAACGTCTGTAAAAATTATTCATAATTTAACAAAATTAATTCCTTTTTTTTAAGAAAGAGGGATAGTGAGAGAGAGAGAAACAATTTTTATTTACTTTTTCATGTGGCCTTCGTTGCTCCAAGACTTTGTTATGTACGTGGGTGCTGGGGTTTGAACTTGTGTACTTGCGCATGCCGGGCAAGCACCGTAACCGCCAAGCTACTGCTCCAGCCCCAAAATTAATAAATTCTTGACTATTCTTAAAGCTTTTGTTTGAATGTTCTTGAATGTTCTTAAAGCACTTGCTTGGGATAGTAGATGAATGAGTTCACAGTTCTTAAAACTTATCAAATATCAACCTAGAATCTATACAATATTTTTGTTGTAAAATACCTCAAAATGATTTTTGATTGTAAAGTGAAGAAAGTTTATTTTGTTAAAATCTGATTTTTTTATCATCTGGGACACTGAAAGAATATTTCATCTATTTATAAATCATTGGTAATATTTTTATGTTATTTCATTCTGATTATTTCTTAACATAAAATATTTCCATCGTTATTCATTGAAACTACCATAATAAAAGTATATTAATAATATAACTTAATATAATATAATTACATTAAATATATAAAGCAGAAAATAAATTCATAATTAGAGGATTGCATGTAGACAGTCTAACAAACCATGCCATTTTGGCCTTTTTAAAGTGTGCCTCTTTAGAGAGGTCTAATTTATTGGTTTATTAATCTGTCCAATTTATCATTTTTTTTACCAAAGTTAAAACTCTAGGTTTATCTAGTACCTAAATTAATACATTTATTGTTTTTCTCTCACTTATTATGGTATATGCATTAAAGGACCAGGTAAGAAAGTCTCAGAATGTACTAAGCAAGAATTAAGTACTTTTTAAGGAATAATTTAGCCTAATTTTAAGCCTAATTAAAATTTTCATGGAACCATCGATTATAGTTGTAGAAGATTTTCCATGAGTGGTTTTCTTAAGTGGACTATTAAAAAATTTAGCAGAGGGGCTGAAACAGTGGTTTAGCAGTTGGCATCCTAGAGACCCAGGTTTGAACATCAGAACCACATACACAACTAATTGTTGGAGAAACAAAAGTCAGATGAAAAAATGAATCAAATTGATTATTTCTCTCTCTCTCACTTTCTGTCTCTTAAAAAATATTAGCACATTCTTTATCACAAAATGAAGAACTCTCAGAACTCTTGTTTGTGTGCATTTTTCTGCAATGTGCTACCATTTCAAGCAGTCCAAATGGAGTTACTCAAAATCTGTTATTCAAGTGAGTTTTACATAATGAAAGAAGATATTGCTAGAATCCCATTCTAAATATTTTAGCCATAAGGGTCAATTATTTTTATGAAAATCGCTATTTTTTTCAATGTCCTTGATGTTAGCATTTTTCATTTCTGATTTGGTAAGGATACGGAGATTGTGATTTCTTTTAAACATCAATTAAATTATAATTCTTTTTCAAAAATATAACATTTTATATATGTATTGTGTTTAGCTGTGTCCGGAAATCCTTCTAGATGCAAGAATTTCCTTACTGGAGACTGTCGGTTGTACTACCTCATAACTGTCAAATATACTGCTATTAAGGAACTCAGAAATCATGTCCTTTTTGCCATATTCAGCATACTGCCATTTCCTTCAAATAAGAGGTGACAAGTCAAGGTGACAAGCCAAGTATAGATTTGGCATTTATCATAGGGGTTTAATTAGTGGCAGCTGGATATACCGAAATCCTTGTCCCTCAAGTTGAAAAAAATGCTGCAGTATTATCTATTTAAAACTCTATTTTTTTTTAAGAATCCCTCAAGCCTCCCACCTGGAAACCTTTTCTTTATATTCTACTATTGAACACACTGAGCTATTGAATTATTGAAGTACCAGAATCTAGGAAGGAAATCACACTTGTGTGGATTATTAATACCAAATATACGTTTTTCCTTTCCCTATTCCTCACTTCACTTAGTACCAGGGGTTTTGAATCATTGAGTTCTTTGGACCAGCAGCAGCAGTATCACCTGAGAACTTGTTAGATATGAAAATCTTCAACCTTGCCACAACTAGACTGAAGATTTCAGCTATATATGATCTTGAATTTGGAATCAGAAATCCATTTTAACAAGTTGTAAAACCACTGATCTAGGTATATAATATTCTATATTTTTTCACTCATTTTCTTCTTTAACTTCCCTCCTTTAACTTCAAAATGATTTCTTCAAGATGATCTCTCTTGCGAATGATATTATTTAACACTTTAAACTTTAGCAAATGGATAAAACTTGGTCTTGATTTTCTTGATTCTGTGTTCAACATTTACAGTGATAAATACTAAATAATCAAGATTGTGCCACAGTCTTTGCTTTGGATTATGTTACTATCACCAATAGATGATAATTTGTACTATACTATAGCTTTTCTCACCATGGTTATGAAGGTTATGACAAAGAGAAAAATATAAACAACAAGAAAAAATGGGGAGTTAGGAATGTAATACAAGAACATCCAATTTACTGTTCATTAAAATCTGGAATTACCTACCCCCTAAAAGGACTTTTATTTTCAAATGGACAATATATGCCTTATGAACATCTTCTCATAGTAAATAAGCATTTCTAGAGTTTGTGCTTTGGAGCAGATCCTTTTTTGGTACCTGAAAGTTTCAATCAGCAATAATTCCAAGAGGTTGGTGCACTAATGCTGACCTCAATGTTATCATAGGATCAGATCAAAACCATACAAGGTGACTTAGAAAATTCTCTATCCATAAGATTAATACTTCTTCATTAACATCCACAAAGATGGCATCTCTCTACTTTTTAGAGCTTTTTCTTTCCAGGATTCTGGGATAGGTTTGCATTTGGCAAGGTCAGAAAATTTCTCAGTGGGTTAGATCACAAACTCACTTCACTTCAATATTTTCTTTCCATTTAATCTACCAGAAACCTATAGCAGATTTCTTTACATCTTCTGTACAACTCAAGCAACATGATAGTAAGTGAAACACTGAAGGTGTGGTGATCACTGGAATTCATCTGTATCTTGAGTAATAGTGAGATGTTGACCTAAATCAACAATTTATTGAGTGACTCCACCTATGCTGAGACTTGTTGTTAGTCAATAACTCATTGTGAGAACTGGAATCATCCACATAGTTTACTACTGGTGAAACATGATGTTGCTCTTCCTCTGTCTTCATCAATGTTACTTAATTACCACAGGAGACACTTGTCCAGGAATTAAGGACTGCAAGTATCTTCATTGTACATTCCAGGATTCTTTATTCAACAAAGCTTCAAATTACAACTTATATCAACGTCTCTGAGCCCATTATATCAAAATCCTTTCCTTCTTCTGCTCACTAATGTTGAACTGGTGTATCGTGTTCTTTTGCCAACACTAAAACAAATCCAAGCACTGAAAAGTGTTACCACTTTAGATATTAAAATCTCAATAAATATTCTGACTTAATCCTCCCTATGACCCTCACAAGGAGTGATCTCTTTTTTAGTACTGAATAGTAAGTAAACCAAACTTTGTTTATCTTCAGATTATTTTGGTAATGTTTGCAAGAGCCAGAAAACACACACAACCAATATAATGTATCTGGGTCATCCATTTATTCATATTGCAATCAGAATTAAAAATGAGAGTCTCAGTAACTACTTGGGGCCTAATTATGAAGCCTGATCTGCTGAGTCAAGTGGCCTAACCTGTTTTAATTGACATTGTAGAAACCACTGAATCTCAGCTATGACACATTTTGGACACTGGGAGGAATCTAGAAATGGTTTCCTCTCACCTGATCCCATCTTTCAAATCCACTCAGTGCCTTTATAAGATGAACAGAAAATGGTAATTTCATCCCTGGAAGGAGAATAACATGAACCAACCTTCTGTTCTTACTAATCTAAACTCCAGGGTTTCATTATCAACTGTACCCAAAGAATGGACTTCAAGGACACAGAAGAAAAAAGCAGGACACTAATTACAATTTCATGAAAAACTGAACTTGATTCTTGAATTTGTATTAATGGAATTCTGACATTACAAAAGATCAGAGAGGAGTTAAATTTAACAAAGCTGATGAGGATTAGGATAGGATCTAGAACTGGGTTCTTCTCGTCCCCTGCATGTGCAGGTCATATTTGTAGCCAGAGGAAGAGAGTACCATACAGAAGCACCCTGAATGACTGCTGGTTGACCTTTACCTTTTATGGTAATATTTTGTCTTCTTTTAGCTTGTGATTGGCTGAAGATTCAGCTAATAGGATAGGCTGAGACCCGGTTACTTGGACAAAAGTGTGTAATTGAAGATTGAGTTATAATTTGTTTACACATTAAGCAAGCATACAATTTGCCATGTAGGGAAACTGCTTTGGGGCAACTTTATCACCCAATTAAGGGAACAGAATAAGGTCAAATGTAGCAATTTAATAATGATAGATGGATGATTGATAAATGTAAGTTAGGTTTTAGTCCTGATTTGTGATTCAGATTTCTCTCCCAAGGTCTAAAGCATAGGAACTGCTTAGCTTTTAGGAAAATAAGAGCTTGCTCCAACCAAGTGTATTCCTGAGTGTGTGTGTGTGTGTGTGTGTGTGTGCACATATATGTATGTGTATATATATATATATATACACATACATACATACATATATTTAATTTAATTAATTAATTTATTTTTGATACAGGCCATGGGGCAAAATCTCGAAAACAAGTGAGCTGCTTAGACATGAATCTCAGTCAGGAATCAGAAAGGGTAGATGTGTATTTTAAGATATAAAATAATTTATCAACCATATTTAGCCCAATGCCTCTTATAGATTAATTATAGTAAGGAGAATAATACTCTTACTGAAGGATATCTGTATCTTAATTCATGGAATTTGTGAGTCTGTTACTTCATTCCTCAAAAGGAAATGATTTGAAGAGAAAATTATCATACCAATTAGTTGACACTGAATAGAGTAATTATCTGAATTACCTGTTGACCAGAGTTCTTAAAAGTGGAAAACAGAAACAAAATCAAAGGTCAAAAAGATACCAAGTGAGAGTGAAGTAATACAGTGTCAGAGAAAGTTGACCTGCTATTGCTGGCTTTGCAAATGGAGCAAGGGGACATTCAGGCAAGGTATGTGGACAGCCTTTACAAACTGAGAAAGACAAGGGAGTGGATTCTCTGCCCATACTATACAAAGCAATACAGAACTATCAGATCTGGGTTGAATTTCTAACATAAAGAATTGTAATATAACTCATTTTCTTTTGTTATTTTAACCACTAAGCTTGTGGTAATTGGCTACAGAAGCAATAAGAAAGAATATCATACACAAATCAAGCTGGCGATGACCCTTTCTTTGAAGATGAAAGGGGAATACAAGAAAGGAACTGGTAAGTGGGTGGGCAGAGGGGCAAAGGACTTTCCCTAAATACTTGCTTCATTCTGAATTAAACCCCCACACCTCAGTGCTGAATTAAGCACCCCTTTTTTAGATATGTTCTCCACACATGCCTCTGTTACTCCACCTATCACATGAAATTATAACTATATATACATGTCTTGTTATCAATGAGATAAAAATTAATTTAAGAACCATTATTATTTTATCTTAATGTGTATTTCCAGCATTTAGTACACGTTTCACTTAAAATCAGTACATAGTTTTAATTTATCCAACAGTAAGCGAGCGCCACCTATCGGTCAGAACTAGAAAAGAGGATAAAAATGCCATTAAAATCCCCCAAGCTGATTAGGGGCATCACTCAGTAGATTACTTGCACCACAGTGGTACAGGACCTTAAACCTCTGGTGGGTAATATAACAAATATTTATTCCTTGCCCAATTTAAATGAGCAACATGGGTCACTTCTGTTTCTACCCCACACATTCTTCAAATCAAATCCAGGCTAACTTGGAAATTAAAATCCAGGAGCATCCTTCAACTGCATTGTCCCTCTCACGATTAAAGGGAAAGGAACCATGAGTACCCATGCACTAGTTCTAAAACTTTTCCCTTGAAATTAATGCTATTTTTCATTATTCAGAGACAATCTAATGACCACACTTAGAAACAGAAGGATAGGAGTTATAATTATCTTCCAAGGGTAATTATGTATAATTAATTAATTAATACTTGTGAAAACAACCAAAATACATATAATCTATTGCATTACTTAACCTTGCACTGATATCTTTAATGGGCTAATAAGTTTTAGATTTCTCCATGAACAATGGAGACAATGAAAATTGATCACCTTCTCAATGTTTGATAGTCTAACCACTATGTGGTTTATGATACTCCATTACGTGTGTTATTCATACTCTATTATAGTTTCACTTATTATAGTTCTGAACAAAAACTAAATGCTCAACAAATACTCATTTAGTATTTCATTACATAGCTTGTATTTCTCCTAAAAAGGTTTAATTGTACATAACAAACTTCTAAAACTTATATGAGAGTTAGCTGGGAATTATTTATATAGTTTTGTTATATCAGATAAGATGAGGAGCATAAGAATAACTAAGAGCAGGTGTCCGTGTCTCATTCATGTCTTATGTAGAATTAGTATAAAGGCCACAGGCACATCAAATATGACTATGAAGCACCAAGTAAAGGTGTGTAGTGTTCAATTGGAGTATAACAGATTATCTGAATAATAAGAGCATCAAAAACTTGCATATATTTAGGGAAAAATAAGCTTCAGACTAAACTTTCTTAACTGAAAATGTTAATGTGATAACTAGAACAACCGCTATTTCTAACACACACACACTCACACACACATGAGTATGGAAAACTTTTAATAGAGATTTTTATTACACACTGGTAGGGAATCTGGTATTATGATAAAATGGCTAATACATTTTGAAGAAAGCTACAATATAAAGCAATTTCCAAGAATTATAATTCAATAAAATTTCCTGAATATTAAAGCTCTGCTGAATATAATTTCATCTTCTCTATTTCAGAAAGCAATTTAAAATCTTACAGGGCATTAGAAATGTTTCTTATATTTGTAGCCTATTAAATTTTATTAGGTACTTTCATGTACATTGTCGTTTGATTCTCAGGACGACCTTATGAAAGGCAAAGCATTATTATGCCCCATTAGCATGACTCATAACGTATAATAGGCAATTATTAATAAATACTTGTTGTTAGAAGGAATGAATAGATTCCTGTGTCAGTTCTGAGGAAAGTGAACTTAAAATGGTTAAGTGTTTTCTCCAAGGAGACAGAACCCCAAAGCCAGGACTTGAACCTTCTGAGCAAACCCTCTCTGTCTTCCCAATGAATATGACCGTCCTTGAATGGGAACTCACCTTGCTCGAATGATACATGAAAATAGAAAGGTTAAATAATTTATTAAAGCATAAAATGGTCTTGCTCAGATTTCAAGGGTTTATTTTTAAATACAACCAAAATTTTAATAAAATAGGTCATTTGTTGTATATGTAATATAGATTAATCCATGCATGCATACATTTTAAGTATATTTACTTGAAAATGCAGAACACTGTGTTCAGCACTGCAAACAACGCAGAGCAGTGGGAGTCATAGCCTCTGGTCCCCATTTAAAAAAATTTTTTTGTATTATACCCTGCTTGGAAGCAGTGAAAATAAGAGATCTCATTTTATTTTGTGCATTTTTAAATGAACAAAATAAAATGTAGTATTATAAAGGAGAGCCAATTTGCTTCATGATAGTTCTTCCCATCTTGAGAACTTGTATATTAATAAATGATAGTACTGATTATTATAATTATTGATGATTATTCATATTTTTATATTACATGCTGCATTAGAAGGAAATTAGTAAATCATATAATATGTACACATTTGTTCAAAGAAAATAGAGACAAATGCGTAAATTTTAATACAACAATAATGCACAGCAAAAATTTAGCATTATTTTATTAAATCTCATGGTAAGGCAAGAATTTTGCTTCTTAGTGCAAATGCTTCTGAGTAAGACTGACTTCATCCTTTAATATAGTTTTTATATCTCTACCAATGGTGTGGTTCATATACAAAACTACTTCATATTTTTTTTGTTTCTTTTCAAGGTGATACATCCTATACATGACAAGAGACTTTAAAACTTATTAACACATAAATGCAAAATGCACTTTTATAAAATAAGCAATAAAATATGAATTAAAAAAAACAAGAAAACAGCACTTGAAGTTATGTAACAGAATGTGAAGAGTAGGGCAGTAAAAGAGTTTAAGCGCTGTCATAAAAAATCCACTACACGTTTGTCAAGCGTGTAGTGTAGACTAGGGACATTAGAGATTGCAATCTAAGAAATAACTGTGTTCTGAGGAGTTAAATGAATGCTAAATTAAGAGGACCTATTTGGAAAAAAGGAAAGAAGGGAGAGGGTGGAGAACGTGAGGATAGGGAGTAAGAAAAGGCTTTTAAAAATATCCTAGTCACAGGGTTATTAAGAAAATTAGTGATAACAACCATAAAAAGCTTGGAAGGAACTCAGTATTCAATAAGTGATTGCTATTATAATTTTTCCCTCAGGCAGTTTCTGCAAGCGCACACCTTTAATTTGCAGTACTTACTATGAAAAAGATATGTGTGGGTTTGTGTCACAGTGAAAGGCTGAATAATAGAATTCTTAATTAGTAATCATTTTGATTCAAGTGTTTGATTTCCACTCAAATCAGCTAAAACCACAAAGGAGAACATATTTAAAGAATCAAGGCTCCCTGATGGAGCACAAGCCTACACAAGAGACTGTAGAAACATCTGCAAAACTACCAAGATCCAAGAGTCCATTATGTAAAGCATCCACACTGGAACTAGTAAATAATTATAGATTAATAGCAGGTATATCAGATCCATTTTATAAAATATGCTAGCTGGGATTCATTGAGAATACTACTTATTCCCCAAATGAGAAGGAGATGAATTCCTAAATTCAGATGCATTCATAAATTCAGGGAAAAAACACACAGACTGGAGGATTTTTCATATGTATAGATGCATTCATATATCTAGCTGTGTTTATATGTATTTATGTAAGTTTA
>PVKS010026064.1:14092-29213 GCA_004027875.1 Aplodontia rufa | reverse complement strand
AGTTTCAACTCCACGTCCTACTCTCCATCAAATGTGCATTTTTAGCAGATTTATATTGCAGGATCTTCATTTGCTCCTACCCGTTTTGGCTTGGTAACATTCAAATTTCAAAGACTGATGGAAAATTGGAATTGCCATTATAATCATTAATCCATTCTTCTAATATCTCTTCCCCAGCACTACAACAGTTTTCTACTTGTGGTGAACCTTATTCTCCAACTTAAAATGTGTACAGATAAATGCTTAAATATATTATAGGAATTTCTGAATACCAAAGAGAAATAAAAATTGAGTGATAGGTGTCACAGTCCTGAATGCCTTAAAAAATAAAAAAAATTGTACTGTCTGCAGAAGAACACAAGCTATATGGTTTTCTCACTATCCATCTAAGTTTTGGCCTGATAAAGCCTGATGAAAGTTGAAGGATGAGGCAAATACTTGTGTTTATACAGGTGATTTTTCTTTCATGATTCAAAGCTTGCCAGGCCCTCAGATGAATTCTGGGTAAGTTTTCCTCAACACCAACATTTTAAAATAGGAAAGTAAGGGTACAGAGAGGTTAACTAATTTTATAGAGATCCCATATCTAACAGTTGATTGGAGGGTTGCCACCAAGATCTCTGCACTCAGCATGCTTTTCCTTAACAGGATACTAAGCTTTCTTAAGATGAGTTTGTTCACTGATATATCCAAGGAAACCCTGATGATCTGAGGATTCTCTGAAATCACTGTAGAGTATTTTCTATCTAAGAAATAATATTGAATTTTTATCCTGGCTCTATATAAAATAGCAGCATGATTCAATTTATGCTTACCCATATGTTGTTTATCAACGAGAATTCCAATGCAATGCATTTTTCCTCCTCCTAATGCCTTAATTGCACGAGCTCATGGGATTTTGTCCTTTTCTGACCTCTTTTAATTCAGATTGCTTCCACTCTTCCATCCGGCCACTCATCATACTCCACTGCATGCTTTGGGGCCTTGCTTGGGTCTTTTCTCTGCAGATGGCACCCACCATTCTTGTTGGCACAGGCCATGCTTTATTGGTTCAATTGTTCTCTCATGCCATCTAGCATAAAATTAGGCCCAGAGGAAGAGTTTGCATTGAGTCTCGCCGAGGGTAAAATGCTCAAATAGCATTTCTCTCTGGAGACTTCTTCAGGAAAATTAAAATTTAATTAATAATCTAATAGCAACTGCATTTCTCTTAAGTTGGCTCAAAATAGCTTTTGTTTACCTTTTTATTTCCTCTCTTACATAGGTAATTTTTCACAGATATTAAGATTTTGCGTTCAGCAAACATTTCATGAGAGTTTCCTTGTGCTCGGCACTGGGACACTCTTTTGGGAAACATAAAGGAGCAAGATACAGTCTCTGTTGCAAATGCTGTGTGATTAAGCAAAAAAGAGAGGTATGCAAATGATCTCATTCAAATTTTGAAAATTCTCCAATGAAGTTATACATTGCAGGAAAAGAGATCAAATAATTAATTTGGAGGGTGTCAAGTTGTTGCTCATTCTTTTCAGATGCTAAATTCCAGCAAAATAACCCAATCCCAAAGTACCAAAGCATTGACTCTCCAGGGACTTGAAAAAATACATATATATTGAGCAAACCATACCTTATTTCACTTTTTGGAAGTTGAAGGACAACAGGTCCTCAAAAAGGCATCTCTCGACCATATCCAGCAGCGCAAGAAATAATGAACATTTTTACAATGATAAAAAGATAAATCCCTTTCCTGTGTCCTTCTGAATTTGCTTTGACTAGTGATTGAACAGGCGCCGCATAGATTCAATACATCACAACATATTAAGTGCTACTCAGCTCCTGCCACTCGGGCTGCCCTGCTGTGGACCGTCTCTTTCTGTTTGCATCTTGCCCGTCCTCTATGCATATAAACTAAGCGTCTCCATTTCTGCTCTCAGAGTATACCACGCTGCACAACCGAGATTTCAAGAACAAATATCAACAGTGGCTAAGCCAAACATATCTTGTCAAGAGAGTGCCACTGCAGTGTAAAGATTGATTTGTGGAGGGAGGTCTTGCATTTAAGTAGATGTGAAGGCAAGGACTGAGGTTAACAAGTTTCCACGGTGGGAGTTTATTTATAACAAAATAACAAAGGGACAGTTCTGCCTCAACCAATTACCCTCCATCTCCTCTTGCAACATTTGCCTGGCAGTTTTATTCATCTCCAGGAGTTGGCCAATGGAAACCCAGGTAAAGCATCATGTAGGAAAAGCTGGTCCTCAGTGCTTATGAATTTCACTTACATAAGGACAACCTCATGACTGACAGGACTGTTTGGGGACACTCTTTGTTCCCAGCTCAGAGCTTAGATGAACAGAAAGAACAAAGGGGAAAGTGAAGACCTGGATAATACATGCGAGGCATTGACAAAGACCAGATCTACAGACATCACCCCCAAGAACATATGTGATACAATAAGGAGTTATTTGCATAAATTTTGAATACTGAGCACTATACCTCAGAGAAGGGAGTTTCGTTTAGGCCTGGAGCAGTCAGACATGGATCAGTACAAGTGGTGGTTGTTACATTGATATTATAAGTGGTGGTTGTCACATTGGTACTTGAGGAAGAGGTAGGTTGGGAACAGATTGTGGTTGGTTACATGATTACATGTGGATGGTAACATGTGTCACCATACACAGTTTTTATGAAGTGTCAGAATTAGGGATGTAGCCAGATGGCTAGATGCACAGAGAGAAGAGGATGACATGGAGACTGTTTGATTCAGACACTTACCCATTTAACAATTATTTATGGCAAGCTCTAGGAGCTAGGAATCCACCAGTGCATGAGATACAGTTTCTACCCCAAAGAAACTTGCACTTGGTGGAGAATACAGTTAGTAACAAGCACTTGGTCAATTATAACAGCTGCTGTAATATGGGAGCATAAAGGAGGGGCATCTAAAATGGACTTAGAAATAAGGGAAAGATTTCCATAGGGGTTGATATCTGAGCTGAAAGATGTGGGAATAGGAGGAAGGAATACAATGATTCAAAAACTTCTAGCTTCCAAGAGGCCAAAAATCTACAATTCTGTAACCAGGAACACTTTATGGATTTTAGATTGTATGGGACAAGAGAAGAAGCCAAAGCATGATTTTTTTGCAGAATTTCCCTCTGTCCATGAGTTCCTAGCATATTCCTCACCCTCCTCATAGTTTGCAGGCCAAAGTTTTTGCAACTTGGAGGTGACACAGATACTTTTTAAACTCTAATTTGTCCTAAGAATCAACTCACGACTCTCATCCTTCTTTCAATTTCAACTTCTTCCAACTTAACTCTGCATAGCTGCCTTTGGCCTCCTCAAGGATAGTCCTGGTCCTCTGTCTTCCTCACCTCAGCACTCACACCCTAAGCTCTGCGCACCCTGGATCTTTCATTTTCCTCAACTAGAAATGTCATCACATCATCCTTCCTTAATATCTGATGATGTCTTGTCTTTGGAATGAGCACAGTTAAAAACTTGGAAAGGTCAGGAGGTGATTAGTGATATAGCAGGTCTCAATGTAGTTTTTCTCTAAATTTTCAGGATTTACCAGCATTCAACAGGACCCAGGAACAACTGGAGATAAGAGAGGGTTCATGGCAAAATCAAGAATAAATGTATGGAAAACATTAAACAAAATTGAATCCAGAAAGTTAGAAAGGAGAATAATAATTTTAAAAAATACACATATTATAACTATATTGTATATGTATTTTGTCATAAACTATATGTTAGTACCTCCTGATCAATATTCTTTGTGGAAATATGTCTGTTATCTATATATACATATGTCATTTGTCAAAGTTGTTTATATTTTAATATTTTTGGTAAACATAAATAATTTGCCCAGTTTAATGATTTTAATGACTGTATTGTTAAAACATGTTGTATTTCTCTGATGTCCTAAACAGAGCATAGTCTTCATCTTTTAAAACAAGTAATGCTCTCTACTTCATATAGTTTGCATTTTGCTTCTAGAATTAATTACCATAGAGTTGTACGTTTGGAATATTCATGAAAATTTCTAGAATTTTCTGTTTTCTTTTTCTTTTTCCCAGACTGTTGCTTTGAGTGTTCTTTTGTAAAGCTGTTTTTTCCTTTCAATCTGATGATGCTCATCTTGTTTGGTTTTGGATGTTTAAATGTTACCCTTGAAAAGTTTAGTCATGAAGTGGGTGCCAATATGTCATAAACCATGCCCAGGAATCAATTTTCCATGTATGATGCCTGATTTTGGCAATTGGTATGGAAACCAATGGTATTCTTTTGAATTTTAGATTTTTATTTCTATTCTTCAAGTTCTAGGTTGCACTAAGATTGATACCAGAACAATAGATTATTATTATTTTCAATGTTATAACATGAAGATTTATTGACTTATAAGAGATATGAAGTTATAAAAACTAGAGCCAGGAGGAACCTAAGTCTCAGTGAGTAACTCATTCTCTTGGAGTTCATTTATTCATTTATTCATCTTCATATAAAATGAAGATGAAACAGAAGACCACCCGCTCTTACGACTTAGTGATGGGGTGTTTGGAAGGCATCAGAGGGTAACAATCCATTCAAATAACAATTCCATGTTCCATTCTGAGCCTTGGGGATTGGAGGATAAATTTATCTTTGACACTGGGGCCATTTGGACTGTGTCTTTTCTAAGCTCCAGAAATGACTGTTCACAAAGAAGCAGTGCCAGAAAAGAGAAAGCAATCTCAGTCTGTATGTGAATGTGGAAGAATTAGACTAGAGCTATTTTGGAGCAAATTTGTAGTAGGTCTAGAAACATTGCCTTCTCCACCTCGTGAATGGGTGCTATACAGTGTGTTTGAGGTTTCTCCCACATGATAGCATCTTGGCCCATAGGGGAGTTCAACTGTTGAGTTCATACTGATTCTGGGAGATATCTCACTCACTCTTGCACATACCCACCATATCCCAGAAGTTATCACATTTTCTCAGAGAAAAGCCACACTGAGAGAAAGAGAGGAGACAGTAGATTGCTTTATGCCAGGAGCCACATTTCCTTGCTTCCTTTATATAGGACTAATTGCTCTTCCTACCTTTCACATTTTCTTCTTTTTAAATGCCATTCAACATAGCGTATTGCTGTTAAGAAACACATAACTAATCCCATGTGACCCCTTCCTTTTTATTCCATTGTTAAAAACCTGTCCACAATGTAGTGGTGCCTTACAGAGAGATCTTTACAGAGAATTCCACAAATGCAGGAAAGAAGAGATGCAAGTAGACCATTTCCCCCAAATTAGATACCTTTTATTCTTTTTACTTCCTTTACAATCTATGAATGGTCTGCATTTCCTGGGAAAACCTTTGGGAAAGGGGAATAGCATTAGATGATTTCATATTTTTCCTCTGAGTTCTAAATCTTATCAGAAGAAAAGATTCTTCTATATGAAATAGACCATAAACAAAAGGCAATGTTTTCAGGTAGCCTTATTACCTGCCTGATTAAGTCCCAGTACTTTGCTTTTTATTATTCATTGATAGTTTGTTCATGCACTCACCCAGTGAATGTGATTTGGGCAACCATTAAAGGTGAGGTACTTAAATGTCCAATGTTTTGCATGATGGGAACCAAGTCAAGGCTAGTAGTGATGAGCTCCTACAGACTTCATAAACCACTTCTAGACATTTCAAGAGAAGAGCAATCAGTGCCCCTTGCCCTGGGAAGCCCTAACTTCCAAGAGGCCCAGTCCTTGTTTAAGTTCTGGTTTAATTCATTATGTCCCAAGTTTTCAATTCAGCAAATGTAATAAATATTCAGATATTATTTCAAAGTTGTCCTAAGTAGTATATTTGTTGCTCAATTTTTAGGTGTACCACATTTGGGATAACAGGACAAATTGTGGTGTGTGTGTGTGTGTGTGTGTTCATTCCCTCTCTCACCATGAATTACCTTCTCCTCCCTATTACCCAAATGAAACAAATATGAAATAACCAGCAAGAAAGATGCACTTGGACAATTCCTCATTTTGTCTCTAGGCTTGGTAATCATTAATAGCTCTGAAGAACTGATGGGAACATGCAGTTTCATCCTAGAAAATTCTATTACTGAAAATAATTCCAAGAATGCTTAGGAGAGAGGTAGCAATGTTTAAGTTTTGTAATTTTTTTCCCCTCAGCTTGTTATTTTTTATAAGCAAAATAAAATGAAGTCTGAGCAAAGTTTATACTAATGTTTTTGAAAACAGTAGTACTATCCCCCTAATACATTCTAATCTTTCAATTTTAATTGGGCACAAGGAAGTCAACAATCAAGCTTTATTTCTTATTTCTAATTGGCTGTAAACTAGTGAGCAAGTACTTTTATGAAATTTCACCCATCAAGAGTATCTGCCTTTGCAGAATCTCAGCTCATTACAGCAGCCCACCTGAAGTGCCCCCTGCCCCTCTCAATAACTGCAAAGGCAATTACATTCACATATTTGTCGTGTATTTTTGCTTTCAACGTCCCAGACTGTAAATCTGAGAAGATAATGCACATTCTTGACTATATATTTTTTTAATCTTAGTGAGGGTCCTACTCTAAGACATATTTCCCCACGCATGTCTCTCATCCTGGCTTCTGCAGTGAATTCTTCTGTTTCTCTGGGTCTTTCAACTCACAGTCTCTTATAACTGGAATTACTATTGCCTAGCTATTTCTTTAGCTACTGAATCTCAGTACAGTCCTGTGGCATAGTTTCATTTAATTTAAACACCACTTTGTTCCTAACTCTCTTCTAAGGAGCAGAGTCATAGGGATTGGGTATGTTTGCCATAGTTTTATATTGAGATGTAAATGACTATGGTCCACTTGAACATTCTCTCTACCATCCTTGAAATCTTTTCCACAAAGATACTACTGTTAGTCCATCTTTTTTGTGTGGGGCTTTGGTATTATTTGTATCTCAGCCTATGTTTGAGGTTTCCTGAAGGCAGACTGTATGTTTGACGACATTTTGTGTTTCCTTTCTCCTCCACTCCAATTATCAAATTGCCTTAGGCATACTAGGTGCTTCAACAAATGTGGGCTAAATGAATGAGTTCCAGCTGCCTCCTCTCCTTTCCTCCCTTGCTTTCTTAAGTTGGAACGTCAAATGCAACAACAAAGCACAAAATATATAAATAAATACAACAACAAAAATACTGAAAAATAAAAATGAAAGCCTACTTTGGATGTCACAGGACACCAAGCCCTGCTGGGTGGATGAATCGTGCCTGAGTACCATTCATTTCTCAGACACAATTCAATCTGGCTTAGTGGCTCAGAAGCCCTTTGCTTACTATGAATGATGTTGGAGATTGTACCTGGTGTACTAAGGGAGGATAGGGTACTTGTCACCTTCCAAGAAAGCCTCAGTTAACCAAGATGAAATGAGCCATACTCCTTTATTAGGACTGTTCATTCCCCATTTAAGAAGAGGCAAAGCACAGAAATCGTTTTTGCATCAAGGAGTTAGTAAAATAGGAGTCAACGAAATTAAGAAAACCACTTTGGTGGGCCACTGGGAGGGAACAGTTCAGGATGAACTCTATTCTCCACATAATAATCAATCTTTATATTGTGCTCTGGACATGAAAATTATTACATTTGTGATTTTTATTAGTAAAGAAAACAAAAGATGAGAAAATCATGCAAGACTGAAATGTTTGAAACTCAGATAATATGATCAGGGTCTACAGGCTTATATATATATTAATATTCTTAACAGGAGCTCAAAGATCTTAGGAAAAACAAAACAATTAACAAAATATTCCTAACAAATAAAGAATAATGTGGCTGGTAAAAGTTTCTTTACCCTCTTACTAGTGTTCTTTCCTCTGGTGAAGAGATGAGGGACTTTATGATAACTTTTATTTCTTCTTGGAAAAACTGTGGTAATAACTTCTGCTCTTCTCTTTCTCTTTTCTCTAGCCTCTCTACATGCAGAGAAGAGCAATTAATTAGATGGTCAGAGTCAGATGCTCACTGGAACTTGATGAGAGTAATGCACAGATTCCACCTTGACTCTGAAAGCTGCCTGTCTCCAGGAATGGTCATTAGGGTGGTGGTTTCGTGTCTGCTTCCTTGTCCCTTATTTAACGTTCTCCTCCTTTGTAGAGAAGAACCCACCCACAGCCTCTCCCTTCAAATTGATCAGGAAAGGAAGTGCATGCAGACCTGTAGATTTAGCTGACCATTGCTAATTGTGTTGCATAAGATTTGGGTCCTCAAACCTTGTCTGTTTCAATAAGCATAGTTTAACCCCAAACTCAATTTATTAGTCACTTTTTCCATTTCATTAAGAAAGCTGAAGCTTTAGTCTGGTTTTGCATAGCTGTTCTTCTGCCTACTCTCCTCATAGATTAGAACCTGCGGAGGGGAAAAATGGTGCAGTCATCAGCGCTAATTGCTAATCCTCAGAAATAGTCAGAACATCAGAATCCTCAGAATACCAAAATTAACTATTTTTAATTTGATTCAATATTTCTGTGTTATGATTCCAAACAGGAAATAATTTACTAAAGAAAAACTAAAGTATGACTTTTTAAAAAAAATTCAGAATTGGTCCACGTTGAGATTAATTTCTAATCTTTTAGAGCTGAAAGTAAGGAGGAGCAGTATTGGTTTGGAGAAAAAGACAAGAAAATTCCCTGTTCTCCTTAAAGGTGGGAGAGGCAATTGACTGGTAAAATGTTATAGGATTTCTAGGGAGTATTGAAAACTCATCTGAAATGTGTAGTCTTATGTTAAACTGTAACCAACCAAGAAGTTAAAACAAATCTTAACAGCAATTACACAACTTTCTTCCTTTCCCTCCTTTCTGGAAGATATTATCACTCTCTTAGAGTTGTACCTCTATGCTGCATGTGTGTGTGTTTGTGTTCTGTGTATATATACTATTACCATATACATGCAGAACCCTAAATATAATGCTGCCTAGTTTGGCTTTGAGATTTAAAGTATATTGACTCTGTTCTCCTGTGACTTAATTTTATTCTATACTATATTTATTAGCTACATCCGTATTGTTGCTTAGGGATGTAATTCATTTATTTCCACTCACTATATAGATTTTCATTGTTTTTGCTATTACAAAAATGCTGTATGGCCATTCTCCTGCATATCTCTTGATATATATGCGCAATTTCTCTGAGTTATTCACCTAAGAATGAAATTGCTGGCTCATTGAGTAGACACAGTTTAAAGATAATGCCAAATAGTTTTCCCAATTGGTGGTAAAAATTTACACGCCTTCCTTTAATGGTTTCTAGTTATTGCTTAGATACAGACGCTAAATAGGTGAAAGGATAGGTTCAACTAGTTTGAGTTTGCCCAAAGTATTAGGCCATTTTTTGCTGCTATGACAGAATACCTGATATTGAAAGTAATTTCTAAAAAGCAGAATTGTATTTTGCTCCTGATTCTGGAAGCCCAGAGATCCAAGAGCATGCTGCCAGCATTTAGAGAGGGCCTTTGTGATAACTTATACCATGGAGGAGGAATAGTAGGGCAGGAAGGAGGCATAGGGGCTGGACATAATTTTTTCACAACTCACTGTTGTGGTAATTCACTTACTCTTGTGTTAATGGCCTTAATCCATTTTAATAGTAGTGCTCCCATGACATGAAAATAGCTTCCAATAAGCTCCATCTCCTAACACTACTACAATGGCAATTAAGATTTTACATGAGTTTTAAAGGGGACAAACATTTAAATCCCAATATCCAGTGGACATGATAGAGGTGGCAGTGGAATTAAGATTATATATCAAAGAAGTGATTTTAATGGAGCTACTTGGAAATTAAGCTCGGGAGAGTATGACCCAAGTGAGGTCATACAAGAAAGGAATTGCATGACCTGAATGAATTCCAGGTCCCTTTATATTTACTGCAGAGAGGCAGGTGGCAAGTAATAGCACCCTTGGTCACAGAGTCTAAGATAATCCTAAAATGGAAGACTTTGACTACAGATGAAAGGAGAACAGTATATGTAGATGGAATTGGGAGGAGAGAGCAAAAACTTCTTGGAACTATCCAAATGCACACTTTTGCTTTGTAGTCAGAAAATGCTCTGAGGATGTATAAAAATAGTGAAATCTCACAACTATGAACTTTGGCTTTTGAGCACATTTGCATGGCTGTGGCAAGAATGGTGGGTGACATTGGAAATCAACTCATAAGAAAGTCTAAACTTTGTACATGCAACAAGAACAAAAATATAAAAAACAAACTAACAAAAACAAAGAGTGCTTAAGACAGTTGAAGAAAGTCATTCATCTCACAGGTTGAAAAATCGAATGCAAATCTAGGTTCATTAAGTCTAAGACAGACGGAGGTCTAAGGGTGTTTGTATGGAGTGGTGATTATTTTATACACAATATTTTGTTGGTGCACTATAGTTATATATAATATTGGGGTTCATTTTGGCATAGTCATGCAAGTATGGAATATAATTTGTTCCAATTCACTTCACAATATTTCACTTTTCTCTCCCTTCCTTCTTCTTCCTGTTCCCACTCCTTTGCTCAACTCATCATTCTTCTATTTATTAACAGCTTATTAAAAATCAATGCATTATAGATATACATAAGGTTAAAATTTACTGTGATGTATTCATAAATGTACATAGGATAGTTTGGCCAGTTTAATTTCCCTGTTCCTCTTTTTTACCTTCCTTTCCCCCTTCCCCTTAATCCCCTTCCTTTATTCCACTAATCTCTCTTCTATTTTCATATTTTCCACCCCCATTTCTACTTATTTTGATCTAACTTCCACATATTAGAGAAAACACTCTATCCTTGTTTTCTTGTATATGGGCCTGGCTTATTTCACTTAGAATGATTTTCTCCAGTTCCATCCATTTACCTGCAAATACACTTTCTGTCTTTTTTTGTACCAGGGATTGAACTCAAGCGTGCTTAACCATGAAGCCCACATCCCCAGCTCTTTTTATTTTACTTTTTTTTTTTTTTTTTTTTTTTTTTTTTTTTTTTTTTTTTTTTTTTTTTTTTTTTTTTTTTTTTTTTTTACTTTGAGACAGCATTTCATTAAGTTGCTTAGGGCCTTGCTAAGTTGTTGAGCCTGGCTTTAAACTTGTGATTCTGCTGCCTAAGCCTACTGAGTTACTGGGATTACAGGCATATTCCATGACACCCAGATTCAAATGCCATAATTTCATCCTTCTTTATGACTGAGTAAAGTGCCATTGTGTCCATATAATACATCTCTTATTCATTCGTCTGTTGATGGACATCTGGGCTGTTTCAGTAACTTGGCTGTTGTGAGTTGTGTTTCTACAAACATTGATGTGGCTGTATCTCTCTGCTATGCTGATTTTAGACCTTTTATATGAATACCAAGGAGTGGGATAACTTGAGCATAAAGTGTTTCCATTGGACTGCTGAAACTTAAGCTTTTCTGGGATAGTCTTGGAGATTCAAAGGAAATGTGGTCTTCCTTCTGAGGACAAATTTAGATGTCTAAAACATCATAATTTATATTCTGTTCCAGAGCCTCAGAAATCCAGATTTGATACCTTGTGGGCACAAGTTTGGAGCATCATAAAGAGGATATTTGTGCTAGTCCTGCAAGGAGTGGCCAGGCTGAGGAGCAGAGAGGAAGAAGTCTTGCAGTGCCCAGCTCCCAGGAGCCATGCTGGGTGCTGATAAGCAACTGTATTCAAAGAGAGTGAAAGACATACCTTTCCGTAATTCATTTTCACAAATAAGATATTTATTATTTTATATGATAGCTGCAAACTAAGGTTAGACATCTTGCTATAAAGGATCTGTGTGGTTGATTTAATAATTTGATACCATGGCTTATTTTTCAACAAGTTTGTCATTGGGAATAGCGCATACAGGACCTCTATTAGCAGCTGTATTACCCTATTTCTGTCTTGTCCCCCTTGGCTTTTAAGCATCTGGAAGGCATGGATGGTTCCTTTGTATAGCATCTTCCTTATCACACAGCAGTGTCTTTATACCTGAAGATGATCAAATGATATTTGATGCTTGATTAATTATTTATTGATAAATGGATTGAAATTATACAAATTTTAAAATAAATAGTCATTGGACAGATTCTGAGTGTATCAATAATTTGGCCTTTTCTCATTTTGTTTTTTAATGTCATCTTTTCTTTGTAGGAGAGACTGACAGAACCGTAGGCAGAAAAGAATGAAATGCTCAGATGCTATGTAGGCAAGATTCCTGCTGCTGAGGAGTTGAAAAACAGTAAGTTGGAAATGAGAAAGGATTGTGAGAGAAAGTGGGGCAGAGAGGATCATGCCATTGGAGAAAACCAGAAAGTTTTAACAGTTTCCACAAGGCACTGAAATGCATTCTAAAAAAAGGAGCTTTCTCAAGACTGAGGGTGATGGAAACTGAATCGGAGATACTCAGGGAGATAAATGAATGGGAGAGATTTATTGATGAAGCATGTGTAGAACTAAATGTGGAAGTTAAAACAGCAGAAAATGAGGTCCAGGAGAGGAATTTGAAGGAAGTGGCAGCTCTGCCAGGGGAGGAGGAGCAGGGAGGGGGAGGAGCATAGTGAAGGCAGAGCTGAGATTGAGAGTCACCACAAGGAGGGTGACAGAGCTGGAGCCATCCAGCAAAACTACTCCTCTGAGCATCAGGACACACCCCTGCACCCTGACTAGGAAACTGATGTGGGTCTCAGAAATTGCCCTGGAAAAATATTAACTTACTTATGCTTCACATCATTCTGCTGAGCTGCATTTCTGAACCTTGTAGGTATCCACTGAAAGTCCAAATAAGTGAACAGCTGCAAGCACTGTGTGTTTGTAGGTCTTATGAAAGTGGACTTTAGATCCAGGGTTAATTATAAGTTTACTGTCTGCTGATTCTCAGAAACTGGAAGCAAATCTTAAACTACAGAAATGGTGAGAGAGGGGTATCAATTATAACAGAATTTATTGTGTTCTTATTTCGTTTTATAGCTTAACTTTTATTTGAAGTATTTTCATCTCCTCTTACTCCATGGAACCAATACACTAGTGATGGAGGAGTGCAGGAGTGCTGGATATCGAGGGAAAGAATGTTCAATTGCGTAATAAATCCCTCTGAAACTTCATGGGTGAAAATGACCTTGGCTCTTTCTTTGTTCTACCAAAGCACAGCTAGAGCAGTAGGAATATCAGTGTGAGCTCATTCACATTTCTGGTCTCTGCACTGGACGTTTACTTATCCCCATAGGTCTCTTGTCATTCAGTGATCCATGCTCAGCCTTCTTACAGGGTGGCAGCAGAATCTGGAGGGCAGAAGCAGAAGCCTCTTGTGTTCCAGATTCTAGAAGCCAACAACCTCATTCACCACCATTCAATTTAACAAAGCAAGTCAAAAACCAGGCCAGGACCACAACTGGACATAAGAACTCCATTTTTTAATCGGAGGAATTGCAAATTACTATGGATATGATATCACTGTTTAGGGACGTGCTCTAACCTCACTGGTTCCATTTAATAAATTCAGTCTTGAGATAACAAACAGAAATGCTTTTCATTCAAGCTATTGGGATCTATTATTATCATAATAATATAATAAGGGTTGACCATAAAAAAGTGGCTTGCCCTCTCAAAGCCTAAGTTTTCTTGTTTGCAAAATCATAATAATCATGGTTAAGGCTTTTGTGACACATGTGTAGAGAAACCCTTGAGAAATATAGTCAGTGTTTCATAATGGAAGTTTCTTTTCTTAATCAGTGCATTAAAGTTGTACATAATGGTGGGATTTGTTGTTACATATTCATAATACACACATTATATCAATAAAATTAGGCCAATACCCTCCTCCAACACTTACCCCTTCCCACCTCCTGTCCCCTGACCCTTTTCCTCTGCTGATAGCCCATTTGAATTGATTGTGTGGGAATTATTTGGTTTCCTAGGGGCACAAAATTTATTTTTGAGTGTTCTTGTTACTATAGTTATTAATATCATGATTGTGAATAGGAAAAATATGAACTCCATAAGAGTAGAAATTATCTCTTTGTTTTAAACTCTTTTTAGAACAGTATCTGACATAGTTAATGCTTAATAGTTATTTGTTAAGGGTAACATTGATTGAACTAATTATTATGCAAATAATTGGTGTATATAGTTTATCATTTAGTAAGTGTTCAATGCATGTGTGTTGCCATATTTTTAAATAGCAACTACTGTGATATCTGTTTGAAAAATATTTCCTTCATTTATCTTTTACGTTTGCTGTTTTTCATGGTTTTTAAATACGTCATGCTTCTCATATGTACAGTGCAAAACTGATGAACAGTCTCTGTGCTCAAGGAGTGCAAACCTCACAGAATTGACAATAACTGTGCACTTGGAAAAGTAGTGTTTGCTCTTTGTCACTCATTGGTTTAACGGAGAGTCAACATACAATCTGAGGACCAGTGGCATTTTGAATGAGGGCCAAGATTTCATAGAGAACATGGTACCTGTGATTACTTTGGAGAGATTCAGAAGAGAAGGTGGCAAGTTGACAAAGCATGAATAAAAGGGTAGCTCTCCGAAAGGACAAGAGCTTTGTGGGCAAATGACAAGGTTGGGTGTGATGGAAGCATTGGAAAGGCAAAAGTCAAGAGGCAAGACTGGGGAGGCAGATTGAGCCATGAACATCAGGGTTCAGTGTCAAGAGCTACTGAGTAGATATGTAAAAGCCAGCTGCTGTCATCATGTGCTTTTGATTTTGCAAGTTCAAGATGAATTCAAATGCACACTCTAAAGGCAGAAGTCAGACTGATTATCTGGCAATAGATTGCTGGTTTCTTGGAGTCAACAGGAGCTGGCTTGTGGTAGTAGTCTGGACCCAAGACCCTAAATAGGTACCTCCTCCCCCACTTGCCTCCCATTCATACACCCAAGATCAAAATAGCAGCTTTGTAGTTCATAAATCAGTCTGATCTACTTGTCCCCATTCCCAATTAAAGCTGCAGTTATTGAACTAAGTATCTTGGTTAGGTGAGAAATACTATGGAATTTGTAGTAATTAATGATTATTATGATAAGTATGAGTTATTAATGTCAAAAAGAGCCAGATAATGTCATCATTACATCTTTATAATGGTGTGAGGGGGCATGAAAAAAAAA
>PVKS010026064.1:0-13992 GCA_004027875.1 Aplodontia rufa | reverse complement strand
CTGAATGCATTAGACTAAAAGCAGTATTCCACCCAAATATCAGGTCCTCTAAAACCATCAGCACTGGTTTGCAAAGCTGCCTGGACTCCAGGTGATGAGCATGGGGTGGTAAAGCTTCCCTCTTGATTGTAGTGGGATGAGGTATGGGGTCAGCAATAGAAACAACAGCCCTTCAATATACCATGCATTGAGTTGTATTTAAAACCCCAAATGTGAACCAAATGTGAAACTATACACACAAAGGAAAAGAAGACACATAAGAATAATCCTATTGAAAAATTAATTATAAAATCATGACCAACAATATAAATATTTACTAACGGAGTTTTAAAAATAGTCATATTGTGTACCTTCATGAAAAGATACCATGTAGTAGTAACATCCATTTTCTCAAATTGATTTGTAAATTGGTTATTCCCAAACAGAACAACTTTTCTTCTTCTTCTTCTTCCTTCTCGTCCTCCTCCTCCTCCTGTTCCTCCTCCTCCTCTTCCTCGTCCTTTTCCTCCTCCTCCTTCTTTTTTTTTTTTTTTACTGGAAATTGAATCCTAGGGCACTTTATCACTGAGTTACATCCCCAGCACTTTCATTTTTCTTTTGAGACAGGATCTCACTAAATTATTGAGGGTCCCACTAAATTGCTGAGGCTGACATTGAACTTGAGATCCTCCTGACTCATCTTCCTGAGTAACTGGGATTACAGGCATAGAATCACAAATATTAATGCTTACTACCATTTTTACTGACTGACAAATATCCCAGTACATAAGGTAGAGAAAATGTACAAGTATATCAAACTTATATTCAAATACAATGCAACCTGAAGGGTAAAGTACTTTTCCAGATATTAACACATATTGAGAGCTTCAATAGTTTGATTGATATGGATGTAAGATAAGCAAAAGAAGGAAAAGGCAAACTTAGTCATAGGATTATGGAAATTATTCCAGTTATAGCTAGTATTCAAAACCAGGGCAGAAATTATAGATCATGGAAACAATTATTTCAGGATATTTTGAAATTCATTTGGCAGAAACAGTCAGGCCCCAAGGTCATACCCTTTATAAGTCAAAAACTAATGCAATTACAGGAACATTTGGAATTTTTTATGATCTGGCAGGAAGCTATTCTCATGTTGAAGAAGGAAAGGCACCTAAAGTGATATACAAACACAGATGTCAAAAAGTATTGAAGAAAATGATTAAAAAAATCTTTAAAGAAACAAAAAGGCCATTAAGAAAATAAAAGACATACAAGGAAAATAAAAATATTTCTAATCTATATAAAATGATGTTCAAACATAAAATGAAAAAAAATTAGGACAATTAAGAGAGAAAACAATAGGGACAAAGACTTAAATGATCAGTATTTAAGAGAAAAATGCAAATAGTAAATACATAACATGCTAGGTTTTATTTTTAAAGCAAAATTAAATATTTAAAGTTATACCTATTAGATAGTTAAAAATATGTTAATCTAAAGAATGAGAACTTGAAAAAAATAAACTTTATCATTGTATACTATCAAAAATGATAAAATATTTTTGTGGAGTTATTGCTGTTAAAATTGACAGAAAAATTAACTTACTTTCTGGTGGGTGCATCTATGATTTTTTTTAAAGAGAAAGAAGGACAATGAGAGAGAGAGAGAGAGAGAGAGAGAGAGAGAGAGGAGAAAGAGAGAATCAGCTTTATTTGGTTTTTCATGTGGCTTTAATTGCTTTGACACTTCATTATGTACATAATGGTTGGGTACAAACCCATGTCCTTGCACATGCCAGGCAAGTGCCCTAACCACTGAGCCACTGCTCCAGCCCCAAAGTCTATGAATTTTAACACAAAAATAGAATTATTCCCTCCTGTTGTTCTGTAATATGACTGACCATATACACATATAATTATTTATTGATTCTATTATTAATTAACATCTCTGGTGATTTTTTGCGTTCCTCCCCAGTATTGGTAATTTGTGTTTTTACTCTTTTCTTCTTTCATGTTAGAGTGTCACTGATTTTGTTGATTTTTTGAAAGAATCAGCTGTTCATTTCATTCATTTTTTACATAATTTTTCTGTGTATTTTGTTTAATTGCTTTCAGTTTAAGTCATTATTTTTTCCTTCTGCCTGTTTTGATTTTATTTTGATCTTCTTTTTATAGTTTCTTGACATGTAAGCTTAGATTGTTGATTTGAAGAATTTCTTCTTTTCTATACAGGTGTGTGATGTTATGAAACACCACCTATGCGATAGCTGCACCATATTAATTTGAATATGTTGCATCTTCATTTTTGTTCAAAAGAATTTCTAGTTTACCTTAACCTTTGGATTATTTAAAATAATGTTTAATTTCCAATTTTGGGGGGATTTGCATCTCACCTTTTTGTCATTGACTTGTAATTTTGTTCCATCATGATCAGAAAATATACTTTTTATATGATTGCAATTTACTGAAACTTGTTAAGGTTGTTAAACCTGAAGATAGTCTATTATGATGAATATTCTATGTATATTACATTGCTTGGTGCAGTGTTCTTCAAATATTAATTCAGTTGGTTGGTGGAGTTTTTCAATTATTTGTAACCTAATTTTTTCTTTTCCCCTTCCTTTTTTCCCTTTGCTTTTTCTTTTTTTTCTTTCTTCCTTCCTTTCTTTTTTTCCTTATCTATTAGTTCTGTCTACTGGTGGGAGAGAAGTGTTCAAATCTCCAAAAATATTGTGGATTTCTCTCTTTCCTCTTTATGTGTGTTAAAGATCTCTTAATAGGTGCATTTGCATTCTGGATTGTTATCTGTTTGTGAAGAATTGACCTTTTCATCATTAGATGAGATTTCTTTTGTCCCTAATAGTTCTTTTGCTCTTATGTCTTTTTTTTTTATCTGCTATTATATCGCCATTCCAACTTTGTATATGGGAAGGTAAGGTATGTAATGGACTTGTATCCTTTCTTTTCTAACATGTTTTCTATTTTTACTTCATTCAGTTACGTAGGCACTGTATGAAACTGAATTGCATGTTTTTTTTTTGTTTTCATCAATTGTCTTTTAAATTTTTTGTCATATTTAGACCATTTTTGTTTAATCTGATTATTGAAACATTTAGTTTTAGGTCTATGATTTTACTATTTTTCTGTTTTTCATCCTGTGTTTCTTTCTCTCTATTTTTTGGAATTATTTAAACATTACCTAATATTCTGTTTTATTTATTATGCTTCTCACCATACCTCATGGCATATAATTTTAGTGAATGTTGAAAATATTACAATATATATGCTTAAATCTCATAGTGAAAGTTTTACCAATTCAAAGGAAACATAGAATCATCAATAAATCTTACTACTATATAGGTTACTTTATTCTACACCCATTGTGTTAGATAGCTTCCTGATGGACATTCACTGAATTCCTTGAATCTACAGTTTTATGTCTTTTGACATGTTTTGGAAATTCCAACCAAATTATTTCAAATATCTTTTGCAGCAACACTTTATTTCTCATATTCTTGTCTAATTTAGATTTCTGGATTCCTATTTATTTTTTAAATCTTTTTTCTTTTCACTGTTTGTACTGAATAAATTCTATTGACATCTTAAATTCTCTGACTATTGCACTTGTCACTTTCTGAGTCCACCCAGAGGTTTTAATCCACTTTTGTTATGATTTTTGAATTTTTAAGATCTAAAATTTCTGGTTTTTTCTTCATTATATTTTGTATTTCTTTGTTGAGACATTCTAGTTTTCTATTTATTTAAATAATATGAATGTTTGTGCACTGGAATATTTTAGAGTAACTATTTCAAAGACATTTTTTTAAGAGAGAAGCAATTTTTATTTAGTTTTTCAAGTAATCATTACTCAGACACTTCGTTGTGTATGTGGATGCTGGGGTTTGAACTTGTGTACTCACACATGCCGGGCAAGCGCTGTAACCGCCAAGCTACCGCTCCAGCCCCAATATGTCAGTCTTTATGACTCCAAAATCTGTGCCATCTTTATTGCATGTGTTCATTGTCTTTCTCTATGCAAATTTAGATATGTTAAGTTCTAAGCATTACCTGTGTTATTACATTGAATTTTGACATTTAAATAATATGAGATAGATACTTGGATTTTATTTTAATCCTACAAAAAATGTAAATTTTTTTTAACACAGATCATCAAATTAGTTATGTTTACCTTAAAAATTCTAACCTGCTTTCTGTGGACTTTGATTCCAATACAAGTTCAGTTTTTAGGGCTTGTACAGTACAATCAGAAATTTTTTTTTTTGCATGTGACCACCAAAGACTTGTTTGAGACTTGGTGAGAGTCATTGTACAAAATCAATTTTCCATGTACAAGAAAGTCTATCTATATATTCTCTATCCTGATATTTTAATCTTTATCTCAAAACATAGTTTTGATTATTTTAGAGTTTACAATAAGTGTTATATAAATATGCCTTCCAATTTTGTTCTTTTTTCAAATTTTTTACTTTCTCAAATAAATTTTAGAATAATCTTATTAATTTCCATAAAATTGCTACTGCAACAATGACTGAAATTGAGTGAGGTATATAAGTATTTTTTGTAGACAATGAATATCTTAATAATGGAGATTATTTCTCAGGGACATGGCTTTACTCCCTACTTATTTATACTCTCAGCAATATTATTTTCATTTGAAAGTCTTGGTCTATTTTGCTAATTTTACTTCTAAATTTTTCATGTTTTGATGTTATTATAAATGATATTTTTATAGTTTTCTTTTTAATGTCTTCATTTTTAGTACTTAAAAATAAAGTTTTTAATAGGTTTGAATTTAAGATAACTATACCATATATTTCATCCATTTGAATGATAACTATACCTTTCAGTTTTTTTGTCAACATATATAATAATCACCATAATATACTTTTTTTTTAAAGAGAGGACAGTGTGTGTGTGTGTGTGTGTGTGAGAGAGAGAGAGAGAGAGAGAGGGAAATAGAGTCGATTTTCATTTAATTTTTCATGTGGCTTTCTTTGCTCTGAGATTTTATTGTGTACGTGGTGCTGGGGTTTGAACTCATGTACTCGCATATGCTGGGCAAGTGCCGTAACATCTGTCCCACTGCTCCAGCCCCCATAATATACTTTTAAAAACATTTGTTACCTAAAGAAAAACAATTCATTTCTTTCATTTCCTGTTTTTTTTCCATTTACCTCCAGCTATAGGTGATCACTAATCTGTGCTCTGCCTCTATAGATTTGCCTATTCAAAGGATTTGACGAAAGTATATATAAGGCAGTATTTATGTTGATCATAAGTTTTTATTGCCAAATGATATTTCAGTGATTAAATACATCATACTTTACTTCTTCATTAATCAATTAATAAATGTTCTATTGTTTCCATCTATTGGCTATATGGTCAATATAAACATCTCCATCTTACATATTTGCTTATGAGTTTTCATATAGATATGTATTTTCATTTCTACTGTGGATATACCTGTGAGATGAATTATTGGTTTGCTTGATAATTCCATTTAACATTTTCAGGAAATACATTTTTTTTCAAAATGACACTATTCTTCATTCCCCCTAGTATTAAAAATTTCCATTATATTCACATCCTTATCAAAGCTTATTAATGACAATTTTTAAAGTATTCATCATAGAGGGTATGAATTGATACTTCATTGGGGTTTTGGTATTATTTTCCCATCATTGGGGTTTTGGTATTATTTTCCCAATTGTTTAATGATGTTAAGAAATTCTCCATGTGATTATTGGTCATGTGCATATCTTCTTCAGGGAAATTATGTATCCAAGTTTTTAAAGAGTTATTTTTCTTTTAATTGTAGATTTGTAAGAGTTATTTGTTTTTTTTATGTACTGCAGTTTGCATCAAAGGGCACTTTACCATGGAACTACATCCCACTCCTTTTTTGTTGATGTTTAATTTTGACACAGGGTCCATTATGTTGCTGAGGCTAACCTCCAACTTTTGATCTTCCTGTCTTGGCATCCTGAATTGCTGGGATTATAGGCATGCACCACCATGTTAGGTACCATAGTGTTTTTTCACTAATTTAATGGTGTAATAGGCAACAAAAGCATTTTAAATTTAGACAAAATAAAATTTATCAATGTTTTGTTTCATTGCTTGCGCTTTTGGTGTAATATTTAAAAAGACTTTTTATGATTCAAGGTGACAAAAATCGGTTATGTTTTCTTCTGAGGGTTTTATAAATTTAACATTTGGATCTATGAAGCACTTTGAACTTTTTCTGATATGGTGTAAAAGGAAGAAGCAGAGGATTTTCTTTCTTTGGAATATTGACATCCACTTATGCCAACATCATTTATTGCAAAATTATGTTTTCCTCATGGAATTATCTTGGTGGCTTTGTCAAAAAGCCAACGGAACATACACATAAGGGTTTATTTATGGACTTTCAGCTGTATTGTATTGATCTATATATATGCCTATTTTTATTCTTATCCTAGTATTATGTTGTCATAAATGCAATAGGATTGGTAATAACTGCTATTGAAATGTGTAAGTTCTTTTACTTTGTTCTTTTCTCAATATTGCTTTGGCAATTCTGGATTCTGTACATTTCCAATTTGATTTTAGATCAGCTGGTTAAGTTCTGCCAAAAAGTGGTCAATCTGAACTTTCATAGCAGGGCATTGAAGCTACTGATCAATTTTGGAAATTTTTTTTAGATTTTTAAATTTTTTTATTAAGGATGTGAATCATTCTACAATCAAAATGTATATAAAGGAACAATATGATATGCATTTGGTCCTATACCAGAGTTACCACATTGCCCAAACCTTACTCTCTTGATTCAATATTTCCTCCCTAAAACTGGTATAAATAAGTAGATTGTGAATTTTCCAGAATTAAATGATTGCATAAGTATTATTTGACTTCTCAGGGAGTGAACATTATGCTGCACTGTTGGTTGCCTCCCTAGATTCCTCCATATCCTGCCTCCATCTCCCCTCCCCACTGCCTCTCCTCTCACCTCCCTAAACATATCTACCTCTAGATTATGTGTTGTTATGCCTTTGCTGGGTCTAATTCATGAATCTGACTACCTTTCATCCAAACCTGGGTTTTGCTCTAGGTTCCACTAGAAAAGGAAAACATTCAACCCTTGAGTCTCTGGGTTTGGCTAAATTCACTCAGCATAATTTTTTCCATTGCCATCTATTTACCTTCAAAGGTCACAATATCATTGTTTCTAATACCTGACTAGAACTCCATTTTATATAACATAGTTTTGGATCCATTCATTCAATGAGGGGTATAAGAGTTGGTTCCATAATTTAGCTGTTGAAAATTGAGTTGCTATGAACATAGACTTTGCTGTGTTGCCATAATGTGCTGATTATAACTCCTCTGGGAAAGTACTCAAAAGCGGAATAGGGTTCATAGGGTAGCTCCAACCATAAGCAGCTCCACACTGCTTTCCAGAGTGGCTGTGCCAGTCTGCAGTTCCACCAAAAGTGTGTTAGTATTCCAACCCCCCCAACCCCTCCAAAATCTGTTGTTATTTGTATACTTCATATGTTTCAATCTGAATTGAGTGAGGTGAAATCTTAATATAGTTTTGATTTGTATTTCTCTGATTAGTGTGATTTAGAACACTTTCTCATGTATTCATTGGCTTGCTTGATTTTCTCTGTTGAGAAGTTTCTGTTTAGCACTCTGACCCAATTACTGATTGGATTGTTGCTGTTTTTGATATTAAATTTTAAAAGTTCTTTGTAAATTATGTATATTAGTTCCCTGTCAGAGGAATCACAGGCCATGATTGTCTCCCATTCTGTGTGTTCTTTCTTAATAGTTTTGACCAATTTCTTGGCTGAGCAAAAGCTTTTTAGTTAATGGGATCCCACTCATTGGTTCTTGACTTTAATTCTTTTGTTTGGGAGTCTTGTTGAGAAAGTTGTTGCCTACTATGTTGGAATATTGGTCTTGATTTTTCTTCTAGCAGTTAATGGTAGCTGGTTTACTTCATAAATCCTTGATCGATTTTGATTTGATTTGATTTTTGTGCAAGGTGAGAAAAAGGTTCTTTTTTCAACATCCTGCAACTGACTGTTCAGTTTGTCCACCATAATTTCTTGAATAGGCGCTCTTTCCTCCATGTTACATTTGACACCTTTTGTCAAAGATCAGATGCTTAAGATTTGTAGGTTTGTCTCAGTCTTCTGTTGTATTCCATTGGTCTTCAATCCTATTTTGATACCAGTACGTGCCATTTTTGTTACTACAGCTCTACAGTATTGTTTTAGATCTGGTATTGTGAAACCACCATTTTCATCTTACTAGCTTATTAATGTTTTGATTATTCTGGGTTTCTTCTTGTTCAAAATGAATTTTGAACAATGTCTTTTTCGATGTCGGCAAATAATGACATTGGTATCTTCATGAGGATTGCATTGAATCTCTATAATGCTTTTGGCAGAATAATCACTTTAATTATGTTAATTCTGCCTAACCAACAGCATGGAACATCTTTCCATTTTCTCATATCTTCTTGGATTTCTTTCTTCAATGTTTGATAATTTTCGACATAGAGGTCTTTTATTTCCCTTTTAATTCCCAAGTATTTTACTCTTTTTGAGGATACTATGAATGGATCAATTTCCTGATTTCTTCTTCTGCACAATTATTATAACATATATGAAAACTACTGATTTAAGGTGTTGATCACGTAGCCTGCCAGTTTACTAAATCTGTTTATAAGCTCAAGAAGTTTTCTGGTGGAGTTTTTTGGATCTTCCAGATATAGGATCATGTCATCAACAAAAAGGGATAGTTTGACTTCTTCTCTTCGTGTTCTTATCCCTTTGATTTCTTTCTCTTGCCTGATTGCTCCAGCTAGTGTTTTGAGTAAAACATATTGAATAAAAGTGGAGAAAGTGGGTAGACTTGTCTTGTTCCCAAGTTCATTGGAAATGCTTTCAGCTTTTCCCCATTTAGTATTATACTTTACATAGTTAAGTTCCTTTGATTGCTATCTTCTTTAGAGTTTTGAGCATAAATGGTTGCTGTAATCTATTAAAGGCCTTTTGTGCATCAATTGAGATGATCATATGGTTTTTGTCCTTAATTCTGTTTAAGTGATGAATCATGTTTATTGATTTGTTAATGTTGAACCAGCCTTGCATCCCTGGAATGAACCCACTTGATTGTGATGAATTATGTTCTTGATGTGTTTTTAAATGCGGTTTGCTAGAACTTTATTAGGGATTTTCGCATTGATGTTCATCAGGAACACTGGTCTGTACTTTTGTTTTTTTGATATGACTTTGTCAGATTTTGGTGTCAGAGTTATGGTTGCCTCAAAAAAAGAGTTTAGGAGACTTCCCTCATTTTCAATTTCTTGGAATAGCTTAACAAAGAGCGGTGTTTGCTCCTCCTCACAGGTGTGATAAAACTCAACAGGGAATCTATCAGGTCCTGGGATTTTCTTTGAAAGTCTTTTAATTGCTATATAGATTTCTGTGTCTGATATTGGGCTATTTAGGCATCGAAGATTATCCTGCATCAATTTGGGAATATTGTATGTATCTAGAAATTTGACCATGTGTTCCAGATTATCTAATTTAGAGGAGCAATTTTTTTCAAAATATGTTCTGATAATCAATTGAATTTCTATGGTGTGTAGTGAACAGTACCTTGTTGATGGTGATTTTGTTGATTTGCTTCAATTTCTTCCTTCTTTAAGTGAGATTGGCTAGCGGGTCTGTCTGTTTTATTTATTTTTTGAAAAAGCTAGCTCTTTGTTTCATTAATTCTAATTTTTTTGTTCTTGATTTCATAGATTTCTGTGCTTGTTTTGATTATTACCTGTCTTCTGCTGGGGTAGAATTAGATTATTTTTTTTCTTTTGTAGGGATTTGAGGTGGATCATAAGCTTATTTACTTAATACGTTGCCTGATTTTTAATGTAGTCCTTCAGTACTATGAATATTCCTCTTAGGAATGCTGTCATGCTGTCCAACAATTTACTCTGTGTTGTGTCTTCATTCTCATTTTCTTTCAGGAATTTCTTGATTTTTTGCTCTCATGTCTTCTTGGATCCATTCTTCATTTAATAGGGTACTATTGAATCTCCATTTATACATGTATTTTTTGTTACAATTTGTGCTATTAATTGCTAGAATCATGGTGTAATGTTCTAATAGGATAATGGAATAATACCTGCTTTTTTATATTTGCTGAGATTTCCTTTGTGAACTAGAATATGATTTATTTTGTAGAATAATCCATGATCTGCTAAGAAGAAGGTGTACTCAGCCAATTTGTGATGGACTATTCTGTAGATATCTGTTAAATTCATTTGATTTATGGAGTTGTTTAGGCTCATGATCTTTTTATTGTTTTTTGCTTTGATGTGTCTATTCATGATAAAGGAATATTAAAGTTTCCCAGTATTATCATATTGGGGTCCAAAAGTGGTTTTATGTCTTTGAGTAATTAATCCACATAGTTGGGAGTGTTGGTGTTCAGAGAGTACATATTTATTATGGATATATTTTCCTATTGCATTGTTCCAGTTACTTGGGTATATTGGCATTCTTTATCTCTTCTGATTAGTTTATGGTTGAAATCTACTTTGTTGAATATGAGTACTGCAAAACCAGCTTGCTCTCTTGGGCTGTGTGCCTCATAGACTTTTTTCCATCCTTTCACTCTCAATCTGAACTTACCATTGGTTGTAAAGTGGGTCTCCTATATACAGCATACTGTTGGATTTTGTTTTTTGATCCAATCTGCTAATCCATGTCTTTTGATTGGTGCATTGACACCATTCACATTCAGTGTTAGAATAGTTATGTGGTTGTGTTTCATAGGCATCATATTTTATCAGTACGTTCTGTGCTGTCTTGGTTGTCTACTGATAACATGTATCTTTATTTAATTTCCTCTGTTTGAGGGTCTTGAGGATTGTTTGCTTGCTCATCTCTCTGGAATTCATCCTTCAGATATGTTTGTAATGCTGGTTTTCTGTTCATGAATGCTTCAAGTTTGATCTTGTCATAAAATGTTCTTATTTTCCATCAAATTTGAAGCAGAGTATAGTATTCTAGGCTGCATGTTGTGTTCATTCAGACGTTGAAAAATCTCCTTCCAGGATCTTCTTGCTTCTGAAGTCTGAGCTGAAAATTCAGAGGTATTCCTTGTTGGTTTGCCTCTGAATGTAATTTGGCATTTCTCTATATTCTTTCCTTGATATCCCTTTTGTACATTTTGAATATGATGTGTCCCTGACGTGTCTTGGTGAACTTCTCATTGGATTAGTCCTACTGGATTTCCTATATGCTTCCTGGATGAGCATATTTGACTCATTTCTAATATGGGGAAATTTTTCTTCAATTATTTTGTTGAGAATGTTCTTCATGCCATTCATTTGCATTTTGATTCCTTCTTGTATCCCAATTATTCTTAAATTATTTCTTCTGATTTCATCCTAGATATTTGAAAATTTCTACTCGTGTTCTGTAAGGTTTTATTTCTGTTTTGTCATCCTTATGCTCAAGCTTGGTCAGCCTATCCTCATTTTCAGATGTGCTCTATCGTTGTTTTCAGAAGTTTTCTTCAAGAGCTGGAGTCCTGTTTTCTATAGAATTTGACCTATTATTGAACTCTTCCATAGTTCCTCTGATGTGATTAGGTGCAAATTTCAGTTCCATTATTTTCTTTTCATTATGTCTATTTCTTTGATAATAGTTTTTCATCTCTTGAGTTTTCTCATTTAGTCCTTTCATTAATTCTTCTTTTAGTTCATTGTTCTTTTAGTAATCAGATTGTGGTTGGGGTTCAGGCCCATGGTCTTTTGGGTGTCCTACCAGGGTCAGGGCAGAAATCCTGGGCCTGGGTTGGTAACTTCTGGGTTCTGCATCCTGGGGAGTGCCTGGTGCACCTCCAAGCCAGGGCCAGAGTCCTGTGTCAGCAAGGCAATTGCATAGGTTCCAGGTGTGGGGTTCTGGAGGGTGTCCTGTGTGCCTGCTCAGTGCTGCAGGCCTGGACCTGAGTGGGTTGCAACTGAACTGGGATCTTTGGGGGTGTCCTGTGTACCTGCCAGGGCTGTGACTGGAGGACCAGTCCTGGGTGTGTGGGTCTCAGAAGTTCTTGATTTCAATAATATTGTATTTTCTGACTTGAAAACACGTAATTGAAGAATTTTTCATATTGACATTTTTGTTTTAAGATCTTAATTCTCTTACTTTTAGGAGACTTTATTGAAAATTTATTATTTCTACATGAACAGTGATGCTGATCAAGGAAAACACTGATATTAATTTTTTCCTGTTCTTTATTTTCTTTTCCTTATTTCAAGGTATTTAGTGTAGTGTTGAATAGAAATGGAGAAAGTTGATATGTTTGCTGTGTTAGTTAGATATTTGTCCCTGTTACCAAAGTACCTGAGAAGACCAACTTAGAGGAAGGAAAGTTTATTTGGCTCATTATTTCAGCCTCTGACAACTCAAACGCTATGGGCCTCAGTGATGCAGAACATCATGGCATAGGGAAGCTACTCATCTCTTGGTGGCCAGGAAGCAGAGATATGAAGGAGGGGTTGAAGGGAACATGAACACTTCCAGAGCACAAGTTCAGTGATTCACCTCCTCCAGACATGTCCTACCTGCCTATAATTACCACCCAGTTAGCCCCTTCAAACAAGGATATACTGATTAGGTCATAGCAGTCATAATCTAATTATTTAATTTGCATTAACACATGTGTTTTTGAGGGACACCTCTAAACAAAACCATAGCACTTGTCTTTTACTGATCTAAAAAGTGAAGTTTAATTTTTTAAATTATCAATTTGTGGTTAGTATATGTATTCCATAAACATCTATTCATTAGATTATGGAAGTTATTTTCTGTTAATCATTAAGAGATGTTTTATGAATGAGGCAAAATTTTGTCATACATTTTAGGATCGATTAGGATGATTACAATTATTCTATTATTAAGGCTACTTACATTGATTATTTTTTGAATGTGTTTCCAATCTTTTATACCTGTGATACAACCCATTTTTATACTATAAATTTTATAGGATGTTGGACTTGATTTGTTTATATTTTGTCAATTAAAATGTCATTCCTGGCTGTGCTTGCACTTTCTCGCACATGAAGGAAGCTGGGGGCCACTGCATCCACAAGCAGGGCCATACAGCTGCTGCCCCAAAAAGCTGGGTTGCCCAGGCGCTGCATCCTGTGGGAACCGAGGGCCTCAGGAGCCCAACTTCAGGCACCTGTCCATGAGCGGTGCAGTGTCTTTCTTGGTCTCCAGTTTGAGAAAACGAAAAAGAGAAAAAAATCAGTGATCTGTGGGGAGGTCAATATTGCAAGTGGCAAGACAACATGAGTGGAGTTCTTCTCCAACAGGACAGACATTGAGGTATTAATGGAACTTGTGCCCAAGTGGAGAAATGTCCATGGCCACAATCCCCTGAGTCTGATGTACCAATGCCTGTTGATGGGGTCTCACGCTGTAGACATATGTGTAGCTCACCATGTTGGACTGGCACACTCATTCTCAGATGTTGCCTATGTGCCTGATAGAGAAGTCACTTCACAGTGCAAGGTCCATTTTTGTTGTAAACCTGTACAGAAGTGGGAAGATGCTTGAAGTGGACTATGTGATTCTCTCTGAATGGTTTAACTGGTTCGTGTGGAACACTGATGTGTCCATCAACCAGATAGTTTATCTCCGGACAACTCCTGAGACCTGTTAGGAGAGATTAAAGATGAGGTGCAGGCAAGAGGAGAAGGTCACTCTTCTGGAGTTCCTGGGTGCTCTTCACTAGTTCAATGAGGAGTGGCTGATCACAGGAAGCCTTTTCCCTGCAGGAGCCCCTGTTCTGGTGATTGAGGTGGACCATAACATGGAGAAAATGTTGAAATTCTTTGAACAAAGATGGGCCAGAATATTAACTGTGGGGAGCTGGATTGCCCCCCGGGAGCCGATCAGGAGGAGGGTGAGTGCCGACGGCT
>PVKS010026063.1:0-21652 GCA_004027875.1 Aplodontia rufa | reverse complement strand
CTCACTAAGTAGCTGAGGCTGGCTTTGAATTTGTAATCCTCCTCGCTCAGCCTCCCAGAGCTGATGGGATTACACCACATGCTATAGAGAGACAAATAATTGTCCTTTATTATGTAATTCTGGAATGCCAAAATATAGCTACCAATGCAGTTTTTTCCAACCTTGTTTGCTTGTACATGGAATGCCTGTCTTCTGTTTACCCAAGTCTATGATCCAAAATATCCAAAAGTCATTACATACTAATATTTATCAGTCTGGGAAGTGTTCATTCTTGTTTGCATCCCAGTTAGTCTCCATAGTATCAGCTCAGTAACAAACAGATGGAGCCCAAATTAAAACTACTTCCCTCCCAGCAAGAATGGGCCACTCAGGGCTGGACCAGTGACTTGGCAGTTATGTCACTTGCCTGGCATGAGCAAGGATGTGAGTTCAAACCCCAGCACCACATACACAAAGAAGCGTTGGAGCAACAAAAGCCCCATGAAAAATTAAATAAAATTGTTTCTCTCTTTCTGTCTCTCTCACTGTCCCTCTCTCTTGAAAAAAAAAAAAAAGGGTGGGGGAGCCTCTCAGTTGGAGATCTGGGAAGCAGCCCCAACTTTCTTTCCTACCTTTTATTTTTTTTTTTGTAATTTACAATTTAATTAAGAGGTAATTGTTTAAATATGTTAGATGAATTAGAGTCCATTTGTTGGTAATGTATTCTTTTTTTAATTTTTATTTTTTAACAACCATACAAATTTTTAACAAAATAATATAAAATGTGTATAGTTTCTGGATACTAGATTTACCCCCAGGAGTGGCCCCCCCCCCAATTTCCCACCTGTATCCTTCCCTTCCCTTACCCACAATATCTCTAAAAAGTATTAGGCTGTATAACATTACACCTTATCTGGATTTAACACATGATAATAAACCACCATTCTGAATGGCCAGGGTCTAGTTCCAACCTCCACAAATGAGTAGAGACATTCAACCCTTGGTTCTCTGGGTTAAGCTGATTTTACTCAGCATAATTTCTTCCATAGCCATCCATTTATCTTCAAAGGCTGCAATATCATTGTTTCTAATTGCTGTGTAAAATTCCATGGTATATATGTACCACAGTTTTTGGATCCATTCATCCAGTGAGGGACATATGGGTTGTTTCCATAGTCTAGCAATAGTAAATTGAGCTGCTATGAACATAGATATTGCTCTGTCACTATAAAGTGCTGATTCTAAATCCCCTGGAAAGATACCCAGGAGGAATAGCAGGATAGCATGGTGGGCTCATCCCTAGTTTTTTTTGAGGATTCTCCACATTGCTTTCCAGAGGGGCTGTACCAGTCTGCAGCTCCACCAACAGTGTGTTAGTGTCCCTATCTCTCCACAGCCCCTCCAGCAAAATTGTTTATTTTCTTCATTTTTGCCATTCTGACTGGCATAAGGTGATATCTTAAGGGCAGCCCGCGAACTCATCTTTCCCACCTTTTAATTCAAAGTTGTCTGGAGAAGATTTAAAAGAAAACCTAGCTGTGGACTCCCAACATGACCACTTCTCACTCACTCGTAAAATTTAATTTTTTCTTTAATGTGGGAAGGAAAATTGCCACCTCCCACCCCCAAAGAAGCCTGGTATCTGGGCAAAGTTAATATTGCCACCCTAGAAGGGACCCCAGTAAGCAGCACCCAGCCCTTGCCGCGGGCCATGCAGAGCTTCCTCCCCAGCAAGCGCACGTGGAGAAGCGCAGCGCAGCGAGGTGGCGCAGCGGCTGTCATCCTCTCTGCCCTCACTGTAGTCTTGTTCTTACATTTCTGAAAGCATCTGTTTCAGGTTGCTTTGGGTTTTACAAAGTAGTCTAAATGTTCCCAGTGGTGTAATTGCCCACATAGAGCCTGGCCTGCCGCTCCTGCTCCGGGAACTGTGAAGGGAACTTGGGGAGGAATTTGTATAATGTAGGGCGCAGGAATCCCCAGGGAATTCTCTCCGCTGAACGCTTGTGTGCAACGTCGCCCTCTGGCGGCCGCGAAGGTGTGTGCATGGGGAAAGTGCGCTTTGGCTGTGACCGGATCCAGGGATGCAAAACTGAGAGGTTTCCAGACCAGGAATGTGCCTGTACTTAGGGAACGCTGGAACGTCCCCTCAGCTTCTCAGGGGCAGCAAGTGGAAAGCAGCCACTCAGTGTCCTCCTCGTGCTCCTGTTTCTTCATCAGATCAGTGTCACCACTGTTTCAAGCTCTAAGCTGGTGCGGAAATTTCTCTGTGTTTTCTTCACTATCAACCCTATTCACTTGTCCTTTCAACATTTTTTTTTTCTTTTAAGAGAAAGGGACAGTGAGAGAGAGGGAGAAAGAGGAATCGATTTTATTTATATTTTTCATGTGGCTTTCATTGCTCCGACAGTGTTGTGTACGTGGTGCTGGGATTCGAACCAGAACCCTCGTGCATGCCAGGCAAGCGCCTTAAGCTGCCTGCTCCAGCCCCTCAACAATTCTTCATAATTCTTATGTTCTCCTGCCCTTCCTATCATTTTCTCCAACTTTTCCACATACAACTGTCCCATAGCATTTGAAGTTCATGCAATAAAATTCAGAGTACGTGAATCAAAGGTTCGCCACTGTCGAGGAGTTCTGATTCCTTGTCAGGATAGTTCCAAACTTCCATCCCAAGGACCAGATATTGCCGGTGATCCAGAGCCACAACCTTACAACATGTCAAAGATTCTGGAATCTGGAATAAAGGGCTTACAGTGCAGTAAGATGCCTGAGTCCCTATCTTCCCTTCTAATCTGTCTTTTCTTTGAATGGTCGTGTGACCAGCAGGCAATACCAGGCTTTCGCCTTCTCCAGCTCTGGGCTGATTCTGCCCTCACAAATTCAAGGACACCCTGTAAGCCTTGCTTCCTTCATTCTAGCACGTACGCTTTCTGATTATTTCTAAAACCAAATTTCAATCTTGCAGTCCTTGGGGGTCTTGGATTCCTGTCCCTTGTCTCTTCCTAGTTTCTCAATGAGTAGCTTAATACCCAAGTGGCTTTCTCTTCCCTCTCCTCCCTTCCACCCTGGTGATAGGGGCCCTGCCAACAGGCCTCTCTGACTTTTCTGCTCTTTGTCTTGAGTGAGGCTTCTCAAGACCCCAGTAGGGGTTGAGCTTCACAAGGTTATGGATATTATTGCCTGTCCGCCTTGCGGTGGTGACACAAAATTACGAAGACCTCAGGCCTTAGTTACTAAGACCTCAGGCCTTATTTTCCTTTAAGAAGGTTCTTTCGGACAACACCAATTAGTAGCAGCATGAGATATGGAGGACACAATTAGGCAAGTTCCTTCATTTTAAATCTCTTTCAGGGCTTTAATTCAATTGTCAAATATAATAGACACACGTTCAGGTTATTACACAGCACTCCAGTACATGCTCTTAATTATCAATTACACATTCAGTTATTAATTATCAATTACTTAATAATCACCCCACACAAATATTAGGTCTCTGTGTGGAGTATCTAACATAGTCAATCATCAAATAGTCAATGGCTAGGCAAGTTCATGTGTGAGTTCAATGGGCGAGGAGTCATTTCAGAGAAGTGTCTCTCCTCTGTATTTACCAGCATGGGTGAACAGTCCATGGCGGCCGCTCGATGCAGTGGAGGGTGGATGGAGCCGCCCTCTGTGGAGGTGAAAGTCCTCAGAGTTGTCTCTGTGAGTCTGCAGTCCTCAGAGGAGAGAAGTCCTTGGTGGAGTCTCCTCCGTGATGTCTTCACTGACGGATCATCCTGCTGCGTCCGTCTGCTGCTTGCCTTTTTATTTTTTTTTTTAAGAGAGAGGGACAGTGAGAGAGACAGAGAAAGAGAGAAAGAACTTTATTTAGTTTTTCACATGGCCTTAGCTGCTCCAACACTCAGTTGTGTACGTGGTGCTGGGGTTTGAACCAGAGTCCTTGTGCTCGCCAGGCAAGCGCCGAAACCTCTGAGCCACCACTCCATGCTGCTTGCCTTTAGCCTTCTCTTTTTATATATTTTTTGAGTTTGATTCACGCCCATCTATCAGGCTACACCTCACTTGGTCCAAACAACTTCTTATCATAAACAACACATGGTGAGCAGCTCTGCTCCTTTAGTTTCAAGCCATACATCATCCATAACCATAGGCCTTGTTGCGCATGCTCTGTGCACTGGGCTTTGCTCACTGCCCCTCCGGACACTCTTCCTATTTCTAATCCAGGAGGTGTGTCCTTTCAAATGTGAGACCTCTGGCTGTCCATGGAACTTTACTCAGACCCTTTTAGATATAGGATGTGCCAACCCACCAGCTACCTTGTTGTTACCCATAACTTCTAGGATGTCAGAAGGATTTTGTAGCCTGTCTCACTCTATGATTTCTTAAACCCAGGGAAGATTCCAGGAAGAAGCCCAGGATTCCAAACCACCTCTATATAAGAAGCCCCTACCCCTGCCAGGCTCTACCCCAGCGGTCCATCGTTGCCTCCCTTGGGAACTTTTCTATTGCCACCCTTAGGAAACATAAAGAAGATGGCAATTTATGTACTCCACTTTTGATTGCTGGGATAATCTTTCCCATTCCTGTTCATTCCAGTGGAGTGTACATAATTCAGCACACCGGCTATTGTAAAATTCAAGGCAGGGGATTGGGAATTGTGTTTAGTATGCATGAGGCCCTGAACTCGATTCACACACACACACACACACACACACACACATACACACACAAGAATCCAGGTAGTCTCAGGATAGTCTTGTATCCTGAGACATTTAAATGTATGCATCTCAACATTACCCTGACATCTTGGCATACATTGCAAATCTTCAAAGGTCACTTGCAAGAGATCTGTTCTGTCTCTCTCCCTCTTTCCTATGTACACAGCCCATCCTGAGGCTTCTCTGGCTCTTGATTCTGGAGATGATTTGGCAGAAACTTCTCGACAGCCACCTGTCAGGTGCTGGCTGAATGACCTCAGTTTATCCTACAGGTCCCTCTGTGCTGTGGGTCCAAACTGCACCCACCTAGCTTTGGATGGCATCTTTTCTCTTCTTCATCACCCAGGGTCCCAGCTGATTCCTGGACTTGCTTCCAGAGCTTCTCCGCACTGACCTCTTCTCCACCCAAGACCCACATGATCTCCTTGGCTCTTTCCTCAGATTCTTTAGCTGAAACCACAGGTTCTCCCACAACATCCAGGCCCTGGGATCCCCACCTCAGCCAACCATCACCCAGTTCACCGCAGAAGCATGGTTAGGCTCCTTCTGCCTTGCTCTGCTCTTTTCCTTAATTTGCAGCTTTGCCGTTCTCCTAATCCCATATTATGATTCTAAGGTTCTTTAGAGTCCTCAGGGATTCATGGGGAGGGACCTGAGTGCTGCTGGAGGCCCTGACAGGGCTTTGCCTTCTCCCGTGAACCAGAGCACCACACGCAGACATCACAGAATGAAGAATAACTGAAGAAGGCCTTCACCCCAAATGAGGACAGTTGGGTATTCCTTCCCTCTTCACATGTAATCTTGCATCTCTGATAAAATCAGATAATTAGTGCACTTAAAAAGCTGTCATCAGGTCCTGGAGCGGTGGCTCAGCAGTTACGGCACTTGCCTGGCGTGCGCGAGTACGAGGGTTCAAACCCCAGCACCATGTACACAACAAAGTATCGGAGCAACAAAAGCCACATGAAAAGTTAAATAAAATTGATTCTTTCTCCCTCTCTCTCTCATTGTCCCTTTCACTCTTAAAAAAAAAAGAGCTGTCATCACCTGATGCTGGCAGCTACTATGCTGAAGGCTGAGCACTGACCATGACATTGAGACGCTAGACTGGATGCATCCCCAGTATCCCCTTGCCCAACACACATTCTCTGTGATCCTCAGTAATTAAATTTTCAGTGGAGGCAAATGCTTCCTTTTTAAATGTATTGGGGCCCTGTGACCTCAGCTGTGAAATCGCACAGGATTCCTGGCCCTGAGTATAATTATAAACCAAGCTATGCTGAGTCAGTTGCCTTGCGGTATCTGAGTTTGCCTTTTCTCTTTATCTAATCGTCTTCAGCAGGAAGCCAGATTACTAATCTGACTGGCACACATCTAGGCGGTGATTGCCTGCACATTAAAATCCGTTTTCTCACAAGTTTCCACCCGTACACGGTACAATTAAATATTTTGCATTTTTTTTCAACATGCAGATTAATGTAAGTGGGAAAGAGGAAATCAAGTGTTAGAAATCGTGGTTTGCACAATTGTATAGTGGTTGAAGGCTATGGCAAAGAATCTCAGGCCAAGGATGTCATCGAAGCATACTTTAAATGCAAGAAGTGAGCAAATATAAAATTCTGGTTCACAAGAAAAGGAAGGAAGAAAAAAAAAGAAAACATGGTTTGCCTCATGTTTGCTCTTTAACATTAGCAATGCAAGGAAATATAATGGCTTTTATGTTGAGAAACCTAGAATACCTTAAGCGGAGGGGTTTTAATAGTGATATGGGCTGCCAGCTTCATGGACAGCCACACTGCATGACTTTCGTTAACATGAGCAGGGCCTGGAAGCTTGAAGACCGGAATTAGTGAACCAGGTCCTAGCCCTGCATTGCCACGGGCCCATCTCATTCTCCAGTTCCAAAACCCTAGAGAGGTTGGCTGAACTTCCAGCTGCACAACTGCTTTATTCCCCGATGGAGAAGGAGAATTGTTAAGAAAGGTGGTTGGTTGGTTGGTTGATTGGAGTCATTCAGGGATAACTCCATCACCGGAGAGTGCTCTGAAACTTGAAAATGTTAGCAATCAGCTGCCACGCACGGATTTCGTGCTAGACCTGACCATCTAACCCTCTCTTGGAGAAGTGGGATTGACTTATGAGGACCCCAGCCCCTGCCGGTGTAAATAAGTAGGGAAAGGTATGGGAGTGCTTGAAGAGCTGGGGCCACCCTGCTCTGCTGTACACTGGGAGCCAGGAGAGGCTGGATAGCACTGCTAGAAGATACTCTGATGCCTCGTAAAAGAATAAATTTAAATGACAAAATTGCATTTGAACTCTGGAGAGCATGAGAACTTTATAATTGACTCTTACTCTGTGCTTTGGATGCACATGCACAACTATTAATGGTTTATAGGAGGGGGAAAATGCATTTCATTTTGTATTAGCAATAAAAACACTCCAAAAAAGACGCATAATGGAAATGATTACTTCTCCCCTCTGATAAGAGGCTCTTAACCTTTGATCTCTAGCTAAATTACGTTACCAGAGGCAGCTGGTAAGCAACCAGGAATTTGTTTCCCTTGGTATTATTTTGATGGAATGTTAAAATAATTAATAAAGTTTTCAAAGTTCTCCTAAGGACAGCTTCTTATAGATTAAGAACTGAAGACAACATTAGCTCAACCTAATACAGTGAGTGAAAAATACAGATCAATGTTATTTGGTTTTCAATTGTCTACTAATTCTTCACATGAAATTAAAAAATGGACTAATTCTTTGGCCCTTTTCTAAGATGTGGCTCTATGGTCGCATTATAAAGGACATCTTTTTTCTTTTAGACCAGAATTTATTCTGATATTGTTACATCAATAAATGCAAATGCCAGTCAATAAATGTAAAGATATAAACGAAAAGCTTATTTGCCAGAAGTCATATGCATGTTAATTTAGCCCAGCTAAATTAACTTACATTTATCCCACTCATGTTTGCTCAAATTAGTTTGTCAACGGCGGGACTCATCTGACCCGAGAACAATAGGAACTCCCCTTTAACAAGAACGGTCATGATGTAGATATGTCTTAGTCCATTTCCTGCTGCTATAACAAAATACCACCAACTGGTAATTTAGAAACAATAGAAGTTATTTGGCTCATCATTCTGCAGGCTGGGGAATCCAAAGCCAAGGGGCCACGTCTGGCAAGGGCCTTCTTGCTGTATCATAAAATGGCACACAGCAATACAAGGCAAAAAATTGCACAAGAGAGGCCAAGCTCATCCTTCAGAAGGGTACCTCTTCCATGATGATGACCCACTTCCAAAATAATGGTGTCGATCCATTCAGGAGGGCAGGTTCCTTGGGACCTAATCACCTCTCAAAGGTTCCACCTCTCAACACTGTTGCACTGGGGATTAAGTTTCTAGCACATGAATTTGGGGAAATAGATTCAAACCGTAGCGGGGTGCTTTTGAATGTCCAGACCCATGTATATGCCTTTGCTCTATACTAAATCCCCTTTCCTATGGTATACCACTATTGTGCTATTTTCCAAAGTTGTGTTTGCTTCTTCCTCACGGTATGAGAAACCAGCCGCCCTTAGCACAGCTGAACCACAAGTCTTGGCCCCAGTGATTAAGTAGCATAAGACATAGAGCCTAATTCTATTGGTGGTGGTAGAAAAACTGAATAAGTTAGGAAACATCAGGGAAAAAACTATGACAACCAAAAAAGAATAGAATAGGGGCTGCAGCAGTGGCTCAGCTGTTATGGCTCACCTGGTATCCGCAAGTACTCAAGTTCAAACCCCAGCACCACGCACACAACGAAGAGTCAGCAACAAAGGCCACATGAAAAACTAAATAAAAATTGATTCTCTCTCTCTCCCTCTCTCTCTCTCTCTCTACTGTCCCCTCTTTTAAAAAATGAAATAAAAAGAATAGACATAATAAGAAAGTCTCCTTTTATTTTTTTTTAAGAGAGAGGGACAGTGAGAGAGAGAGACAGAGAAAGGGAGAAACAACTTTATTTAATTTTTCACATGTCCTTAGTTGCTCTAACACTTAGTTGTGTACGTGGTGCTGGGGTTTGAACCCAGGTCCTTGCGCTTGCCAGGCAAGCGCCAAAGACCGCTAAGCCACCACTCCAGCCCCAGAAAGTCTCCTTTTAAAGAAATACTGACGCTGGGGCTGGAGCGGTGACTCGGAGGTTACAGCACTTGTCTGGCATGCACAAGTACATGGGTTCAAACCCCAGCACCCATGTACACAACTAAGTGTCAGAGCAACAAAAGTCATGAGAAAAACTCAATAAAAGTTGATTCTCTCTCTCTCTCTCTCTCATTGTCCTTCTTTCCAAAAATAAAATTTAAAAATAAATAAATAAAAAATAAAGAAATACTGACAGAAGAAGTGGGGAAACAAAGATCCATCACTTCCTTGCCTTACTCCTTAGAACTCCCCTGTTCTCTGAATGTGATGGTATTGGCCTATCCTTCCTCTGAGCACTTTGATCACTTTGCTGGCCACACAAAGGCCATGGTGCTTCAGAACAATTATAGACCCCAAACTCACTTTTGGAACCTCTAGAGCTTTTTCCAAGAGCTAAACCAAAGCAAAAGTGAATCTCCCTTTCCTTGGTGTTGTTTACTCAAATCCTGGCCCAGTCCTCAGGGGGCCAATGATCATCCTAGAATTTAGAGATTCTCAACAATGTTTAGGAATTTCACAAAAATTAAAAATAAAAAAATAAATAGGGATGAAGGGAAAGGCTTGACAGTATTTCTCAAACTATATTCCAGAACCAGGTGCTGTGGTGCATGCCTGTAATCCCAGCAACTCGGAGGCTGAAACAGGAGGATCACAAGTTCAAGGCCAGCCTCAGCAACTTAACAGGACCCTGACTCAAAATAAAAAAGTAAAAAAGACTGGGGATATAGCTCAGTGGTAAAGTGTCCCTGTGTTCAATCTCCAGAGCCAAAAAAAAAAAAAAAAAAAATGAGAGAGAAAAGAGAAAGAGGAAAAAATTATATTCCAGGATTACATGAGGTATTCTAGAAAAAAAATAAAATAAAAACGAAAAAAGGTATAACTCACACTAGTCACATGCTGTAAACCTCTTAGCAAGTCACAGTGCTTTTCACTATACTGAAAACTCTAGAAACCCCATATTAAGGAAATCTTTAATTCCTCCAGAATTTCCCAAATTGCTTTAATCACACACACACACACACACACACACACACACACATATACACACACACATGCACATACACACACACACACACACACAAATTTCCTCACAGAACTGATTTTCAGAGGCACACAATTTAGGAAATACTTCATTATACCACATGGACCTTGGTATGTATTTTGTGTTGGTTCTCCACCTACACACATGAAAATATGTGTTTACACTCAATCGCCTGTGGTTTGGTTTGCTAGTGTGGGTAACAATTCTCAGCAAGTACCAGCTTCCCATTTGAAAGGCTGATTACCTTCTTTTCTGAATCATGATGTTTAGAGAAGGAAAAAGATCTGCTAAAAGAAGGACACATGATATGTGTTCTCTGATATGCACAAGGGCAGAGACTATTAAGCATTCAGAGTGCCACCAAAATGAAGACCACCTGATCCTAGTGATGGGCAGTCTAAAATTACACTTCTGAGGCCCTTAACGGTCAAATTTGGCAGTTAGGTTTTTAATTCCGTTGATCCAGCTGATGAAAAGGTTTGTTGTTTGAGGATATCAATTATAGTCTAAAGTTTGGGTGCAATTTGGTTTTCACATGAGCAGGAAGATAAGTGAATTTAAATTCTTCTAGAAACCACAGATCTTGCTTTGCAAATAAACACAATAATAAGTAATGCCAAGAATCTTTTTTTTTTTTTAAAGAGAGGGACAGTGAGAGAGAGAAAGAGAAGATCAGTTTTTATTTAGTTTTTCACAAGGCTTTCGTTGCTCCAACACTTCGTTGGGATTTGAACCCGAGTCCTCACACAAGCCAGGCAAGCGCCGTAACTGCTGAGCTACCGCTCCAGCCCCAAGAATCTTCTTCAATGATCTCTGTTTAACTTATTAAACTTTGTTCAGGCATACGGTCTGTGAAAGCATACTTAGAGCACATAGAACACAATGACAGGACCTACGAAATTTTACATCAGGAAACGTATGGGACCGAGTCTAAGTGGAGGCCGGCCAAGCTGAGCGGAGTAGAAATAATCTAAACGCAAGGTTCTCAATGACAGCATTTCCAGTATCAAATCTGTTTCTTATCAGCACATCCCTGCAGGGGAGTCAGTGGTAAAGAGTGTTGGAGGGTTCCAGAGGCCTCAGTCTCACATACCATCAATGAGGATTCTGCAAGCACGAGAAGAATCCAGTGGGGAGGAGGGAAGCAAGCATTGCCAGATGTTTCCAGGTCTACCCTTTAATTCATTCTGTAGCCTGTTGAGCATCTTTAAGAAAGACAAATTTTTGTTTCTTATTTTTGTTTTGTCTTATATTTTTTATATCTAGAAGACAATGCTCTAAATAGATGGGAGAAAAGCAAATATTATCAACAGAGTCTAAAGTTTGTTCTGAGACATCACAGTAGCCTCACATGAGCAAGTATTTCATAGTTTGTGTTTTGTTTTTTGGTACCGGGGTTGAACCCAGGGGTGCTTTAACACTGAGCACATGCCCAGCTCTGTTTATTTTCCATTTTGAGACAGGGTCTTGCTAAGTTGCTCAGGACCCCACTAAGTTGCTGAGGCAGACCTCAAACTTGTGATCCTACTGCCTTAGCCTGACAAGTCCCAGAATTACAGGCTCACAACACCATGCCCAGCTTTTTCCATATTGTTTTATTGCTACATTATAATTATACAGAACAGTGGGATTCTTTGTTATGTACATGTATGCACACAATATAACCATTTCCCCTTTCCCTTCCCTCCTCTCTTCTCCTCTTCCCTTTACTAATCTGCTTTCAGTTTTTCATGAGACACCTGCAATTTTTGAGACACTACACTTTGCACACTTCTTTTTCTTTTTTCCACAAAAGAGAAAAAACATATGGCCCTTGACGTTTTGAGTTTGCTTTATTTCACTGAACATAATACCCAAGTTCTATCAATTTTCCTGCAAATGACTTATTTCATCCTTCCTTACGGCTGACTGAATAAATCTCCATTGTGGGGGAAAAAAAAAACTCCATTGTGTACACATACCACATTTTCTTTCTCTCTTCATCTGTTGACAGACACCATGACTGGTTCCGTAATTGGGCTGCTGTGAATTGTGCTGTTGTAAACATAGGTATGCATGTGTCACTAGAGTGTGCTGACTTTCATTCTTTGGGGTGAGTACTGAAGTGTGGTATAGCTGGCTCATATAGTGGTTCCCTCTCTAGTCTTTTGAGGAACCTGCATACTGATTTCTATAGTAGTTATATTAATTTACTTTCCACCAACAGAGTGAAAATGTTCTTTTTCCCCCACAGCGTCTCCAGCATGTATTATGGTTTGTATTCTTTTTTTTTTTTTTTTTTAAGGACAGTTAGAGAGAGACAGAATCAACTTTAGTTTTTCATGTGGCTTTCTTTGCTCTGAGACTTCATTTTATACGTGGGTGCTGGGGTTTGAACCCGTGTACTTGGGCACGCCAGGCAAGCACTGTAACCGCCAAGCCACCGCTCCAGCCCCATGGTTTGTATACTTGATGGTCGTCATTCTAACTGGAGTTAGATGAAATCTCAATGCAGTTTTGATTTGCATTTTCCTAATTGCTAAAGATGATGAACGTTGGGGCTGGAGGGTGGCTCAGCAGTTTGGTGCACTTGCCTGCATGTGTAGGGACCCAGATTCGAACCCCAGCACAACTGACTATTGGAGAAACCAAGGCCAGATTAAAAAAATAAATAAAATTTATTCTCTCACTCTTTCCAAAAAAAAAAAGGTGAACATTTTTTCAAATATTTGTTGGCTGTTCGTATTTCCTTTTTGAAAGGTCTTTGTTTAGATCATTTGCTTATTTATTTATTCATTGGGTTATTTGGGGGGTTTTGTTAAGCTTTTTTAGTTTTTTTATGTATTCTGGATATTAGTTCTTTTCAGAAGAGTAGTTAGCAAAGATTTCCCTCCTTTCTGTAGGTTCTCTCCTCGTGCTCTTGTTTCCTTTGCTGTGAGGAACCTTTTTGGTTTGATGCTGTCCCACTTATGAATTCTTAATATTATTGCCTGAACTTTAGGAATCCTGTTAAGGAGTCATTGCCGGTGCCTGTGTGTTGGAGTATTTACCCTACATTTTCTTTGAGGAGTTGCATAGTTTCTGGTCTAATTCCCAGTTCTTTGATCCATTTTGAGTTGATTTTTATACAGGATGAGAGATAAGGGTTTAGTCTTACACACGTGGATAACCAGTTTTTCCTGTACCGTTTGTTAAAAAGGCTGTCTTTCCTCCAGTGTATTTTTTTTTATTTCTTTCAAGATCAGATGAATGTAGATATCTGGGTTTGTCTCTGTGTCTTCTGTTCTGTTCCATTGGTCTATGTGTCTCTTTTTATGCTAGTACCATGCAGTTTTTGTTATTATAGTTCTGTAGTATAATTTGAACGCAGGTATTGTGATATCTCTCGCGTTGCTTTTTTTTGCTTAGGATTGTTTTGACTATTCTGAGTCTTTTATTCTTCCCAGTGAATGTTAAGTCTTTTTTTTTTCTAGTTCTGTGAAGAATGTCATTGGTATTTGGATGGGCATTGCATTGAATCTGTGTATCACTTTTAGTAATATGACATTTTAGCAATATTCATTCTGCCTGTCCATAACATGAAAAGTCTTTCCATCTTGTGTCTTCTTCTGTTTCTTTCACCAATGTTCTATAATTTTCATTGTAGAGCTCTTTCACCTCCTTGGTTAGATTTATTCCCAGAGTTTGGCAGTGATTTTTTTTTTTTAAGAGAGAGAGAGAGAGAGACGGACAATGAGAAAGAGAGAATCAATTTTATTAGTTTTGCATTTGGCTTTCATTGCTCCCACACTTAGTTGTATGTGTAGCGCTGGGGTTCAAACCCACGTCCTCGTGCATGCCAGGCAAGCACCGAAACCGCTGAGCCACTTCTCCAGCCCAGTAGTGATGGCTTTTGAAGCTATTGTGAATTGTATGTATGTTGATTTTGTAACCTGTTGCTTTGGTGAATTTGTTTATTAGCTCTAGACGCCTTCTGGTGGAGCTTTTGGGATCCTCTAAGTATAGGATAATATCATTTGCAAACAATGATAATTTCACGTCTTTCTTTCCTATTTGTATCCCTTTATTTTCTTCTCTTACCTAATTGTTCTGGCTAGAATTTTAAATACTATTGAATAGGAGTTGTGAGGGTGTGTGTCTTTGTATTTAAAAAATGCTTTAGGGCCGGATCGGAGGTTACGGCACTTGCCTGGCAAGCACGAAGACCCGGGTTCAAACCCCAGCACCATGTATGCAACTAAGTGTTGGAGCAACTAAGGCCATGTGAAAAACTAAATAAAGTTGTCTCTCTCACTGTCCCTCTCTCTTTAAAAAAAAAATGCTTTGGGTTTGTTGTATGTAGACTTTATGGTATTAAGTACTTTTATTCCTACTTTCTCCAGTGTTCTTATCATGAATGGGTGCTGAATTTTGTCAAAAGCTTTCTCTGAATCTATTGAAATGACTGTGATTTTTGTCCTTCATTTTATTTGTGTGGTAAATTACATTTATTTGTTTGTTGAATTCTTCGTAATTCTTGATCATTTTAAATTTGAAAGCCAGTTCCTTGTCAGGTCTGATGGTATCAGCATCATATTTGATTTGTAAAGTAATCAATGAAGAGCTATACCAAAGCAAGTTAACTTTCCTATTATGTTGTTTGCATATGCTCGCCTTATTGGCATTATCTTTGAATATTTCAAACCATCTGTCTACTTTACAAAGGCTAATTCAGAGTCAACCAGATAATATAACGAGGAAATTCTGCAAATTGGGCACCCACAAACTGAAGCCCATCAAAGTAGCTGAACACAAGAATTTGAAAGAGGCTGCCTGTTTGATTTCCTGTTGCCACTGTAATAGATTTTTGCAAATTTGGTGACTTGAAAATGATATAATTTATTATCTTAGCATAATGAAAGATCAGAATTCTGATGCAGCTCTGATGGGCTAGAATCAAGATGCCAACCTGGCTCTGTGCCTTCTGTGGGCTTCAGGGAGGATCTGCTGTGGGGCCTTTCCCAGCTTCTAGAGGCCACCGCGGTTCCTTGGCTCAAGGCCCCTTCCCTCTTCAAAGCCAGCAACGGCCAACTGAGTCTTGCTCAACCTGCATAATTCTGCCTCCCCCGCTGCTTCTTTGAACTCTTGTGATTACACTGGGCCCACCCCAAAATCCCATGATCATCTCCCTGTCTCAAGATGCTTTATTACCAGGCTGGAACAGTGGCTCGGCAATTACGTCGCTTGCCCAGCATGCGCAAGTTCATGGGTTCAAACCCCAGCACCCATGTACACAACCAAGTGTCAGAGCAGTGAAAGCCATGTGAAAAACTCAATAAAAATTGATATATTCTCTCCCTCTCCCCCCCTCGCTCTCTCTCACCTCTCTTATAAAAAAGAATTTTTTTAAAAGATGCTTTATTACCACTGCAGAGCCCCTTTTGCCAGATAAGATCACAGTTGCAGCTTCCAGAGGTTAGCACCTGGCCGTCTTTGGGGGCCCTTATTCTTCCTACGCCCCAGTCCTCTGGCATAGTATGTGGAGGATCCTACCCACACTCGACTGAGATAGAAGGTATACCCTACTTTTCTGACTTTAAAAGCTGACTTAGGTCGGGCATGGTGGCACATACCTGCAATCCCAGCAACTCAGGAGGCTGAGGCAGGAAGAGTTCAAAACCAGCCTCAGCAACTTAGTTAGACCCTGTCTCAAAATAAAATATAAAGGGGGGAAAAACGGGACTTGGGATGTGGCTCAGTGGTTAAGTGCCCCTGGGTTCAATCCCTGGTACTAAATAAATAAGCAAAAGTTGACTGAGAGAGCCTAGAGCTGTGGCTTAGTGGTTTCGGCGCTTGCCTGGCATGCATGAGTACACGGGTTCAATCCCCTGCACCATGTACCCAATGAAATCTCGGAACAACTGAAGCCACATGAAAAACTAAATAAAATTGATTCTTTCTCTCTCTCTCTCTCTCTCTGTCTCTCTTACTATCCCTCTCTCTTTAAAAAAAAAAAAAAAAAGTTGACTAAGAACCTGACCAGTGGTTTCTTTGATTTGGACTGCATCTCTATTCTTCCTAAGACAGTTAGTCTCCAGTTCAATGATACAAGCCTAAAGGATAAAAGAATAATCGCAGACAAGAAATTCTTTTCCCTCAAGCCTCCATTGTTTTCCACGGTATTAAGCCAAGGGAACACTGCATCCACCCCCTAATATATTAAACTGAATTAAAATGCACAGTACTTATTATTATTATAAGCAATATTTTTTAAGCAATGCTACTATAATACTCTGTGCAGTGTACTTTTCTATAGTTTTCAAAACAAATTATATAAGCAATCTTCTTTCATTAATTGCTCTGTTAGGGATTCCTAATATTTCTTCCTTTTACTGGGGATTGAACCAAAGGGTGCTCAGACACAGAGCTACATCCTCAGCCCTTTTTAATTTTTATTATGAGACAAAATCTCACAAAGTTGCTGAGGCTGGCCTTAAGCTTGTGATCCTCCTGCCTTAGCCTCCTGAGTAGCTGGGATTACAGTCATGAGTCAGAATACCCAGCTCCTAGTGGTTTTTGTAAGGGTGTCATACTTGACCAAAATGACCAGGCTTCCAGGAAACAGCCTTATTCAGCCTTACTCAGCATAATAAGCCTGACTGTTAACATCATTACATAATGGCAGGAACTTTGAAGAGCAATCATTTTGTATAACATAAATGGCTCCTAGGTTTCTTGGTTTATTCTTGTCTTATAATGAGGCTGTAAAGAATAGCAACTTTGGATTTTCACCATGAGACACTGAATATTAGAGAAATAAACTTTTTCCACTGTCTTCTGTCTCCATGCATAAATCCACTTCTTTAACATGTGCCAAATTTATGTCAGGGCAGTAACTAAATCAAGGAGTGAGGAAAATATAGTTAATATCTAGAAGGCTATGTGGGTTTCTCAGCAATGCTCAATATTTTTCTTTCAAATGTTTTTTGGGGAAAATCAATACTTACAAATAATTCTAAATGGGCTCAGGGATTATGACACTTCCCTAGCAAGCACGAGTATGTTGAGTTCGAACCCCAGCACCGCGTACACAGCAAAGTGTTGGAGCAACGAAGGCCATATGAAAAACTAAATAAAATTGATTCTTCTCTCTCTCTGTCTGTCCCTCTCTCTTAAGAAAAAATAATAATAATAATTCCAAACATTAATCAGTTGCTACAAAAGAAAACTCCAATACTCCATGTTTACAGCTTTCTCATTTGGTTAATCCTTAGAAAATCTTCACATATTAAAATCTTTGCTTGACTTATCAAATAAGTCTGCAAACTTTGCCACCTTCCCCATAAAGGTTTTTTGTTTTGTTTTGTTTTGTTTTTGTATCAGGAATTGAATCCAAGGGCACATCACTACTGAGCTTCATCCCCAGCCTGTTTTTTATTTTTTATTTTGAGACGGGGTCTTGCCAAGTTGCTGAGGCTGGCTTTGAACTTGAAATCCTCCTGCCTCAGCCTCCCAAGCCACTAGGATTACAGGCATGCACATAGTGCCCGGTTCCCCTCCCTAAGACTTGGATTGCAATGTTGACCTGGTACATTAGAGTTGCAGGCCAACTTTTTGTTATTGTTACCCCATGAAAATCTCAGCAATTTTTCTCCTGAAGAGAAAGATCCTCTCTTGCCAACTTCTCCCTAGTCGCTGTCATCAAACACCTCCAACTGCCGCAGAGGGGGTGCCCCCAATCCCCAGTTCTCATTCCTTCCCTTATCTCCTTCCACTTCTCATGGTGGATTGGTTAGCATCGTGTTCTAGAGGATCCTGGATGTATTACTTTTCCTGCTGAGCATGATTCATGCAGCAAAAGTGAAAGATCACCAATTTTCAATAAAAATGTCTTCCTTGATCATTTTATAAATATACAGCATTTTAACAAGCTCCATCCCTCCTAGGGATTTTTCACATCAGTGATAGAATACAGTCATCCGGCCAGCTGCATCAAATTCCACTGTTTCTCTGCTTTCCGTTCATGATGTTATGTAATCCTCATGACACCCCATGAGGAAGAGATCGCTTACTTCATTTTACAGATGAAGAGCAAAGCATCTTGAAGAAGTTGCCAAAAAACACAGATCTAATAGGAAATCCCAGTGCCACACTCCTCCCCATGCCGATTTCATTTCATCCACTTTTTCCTGCCATCATTTCTCAACACCACTAACAGCGTTTACCTCTTACAGCCGTACAAGTGCTCCACGATGATTTGTTGCTGCTTAATTATTTCCTTAATGCCTCATTTCCTCTTCATGATGATAATCCTTTCTCTGATCCTCTTTTCTGCTGTACCCTCCTCATAAGGAGAAGGCGACATCTATGCATATTTCTAGCCCCCTAAGACAATTCTTATTTCACCCTTGGTTTTAACTGGTGTCTCTGAAATTGAAATGCATCATGTATTATCCCAAATAGAGATGAAAAAAAAAAAAAACCACATTTCTCTTTTGATAGATTTGGAGTCTAAGTACGACCTTTTCTCTGTAAAACTTTAGGCTGGGCTTCAGTGAAGTCATTTATTTATTTATTTATTTATCTGTTTGTTTATTTATTTACTTATTTTGGAGGGGATGGTTTTTTTTTTTAAGAGAGAGGGACAGTGAGAGAGACAGAGAAAGAGAGAAACAACTCTATTTAGTTTTTCACATGGCCTTCGTTGCTCCAACACTTAGTTGTGTTCATGGTGCTGGGGTTTGAATCCAGGTCCTCATGCTTGCCAGGCAAGCGCCAAAACTGCTGAGCCACCGCTCCAACCCGGGGATGGTTTATTTTGTTTTAAAGAGAGAGGGACAATGAGAAAGAGAGAGAGAATCCATTTTATTTAGTTTTTCATGTGGCTTTCTTTGCTCCAACACTTCCACTGTCTGACACTTTGTTGTATACGTGGTGCTGGAGTTTGAACCCGTGTCCTTGCACATGCTGGGCAAGTGCCGTAACCACTGAGCCACTGCTCCAGCCCCAGGATGATTGGTTGGTTGGTAGGTTTGTTTGTTTCTTTGTTACCAAGGATTGAACCCAGGGGTGCTTAGCCACTCAGCAATATCTCCAGCCTGGTTTTTTTTTTTTTTTTTTTGAGACAGGGTCTTGCTAAGTTGCCCAGTGCCTTGATAAGTTGCTCAGGGCCTTACTAAGTTGCTTAGGCTGGCTTTGAACTTGCCATCCTCCTGCCTCAGCCTCCCAAGCTGCTGGGATGCCAGGCCTGGCCTATTTGTATCGTATTATATCATGAAAGTTCTTACCTATCTATTGTTAGTATTTTCAGTTAAGCTTATTATAAAGAGAAACTCAGTGCATCTCTTGAAGTTTTCTATCTGTGACCTTCTTACCCCTGACTTCACCTAACATCTGCTCCTTCACCATAATTTATCAATGAGAGCACTCAATAAGATGTAGCATTCCATGTATTTTTTCTTTAAAGCTTTAGATTTTAGTCTTTAATTAAATAATGCTTATAAATACAGATGCTGCTCATCTTACAGCAGGATTATAGTCCAATAAACCCATTGTAAATTGAAAAGAGTGTAGGTCAGAAATGCATTTTGGGGCTGGGTGCATGTGTGTAAAATTACACAGCTCTGCATTCCATCCCTAGCACTGCCAAAAAAAAAAAAAAAATCATTTAATACACCTAACCAACACGGCACCCATTTTAGCCTAGCCTGCCTTAAATGTGCTCAGAACAGATACATTAGCCTGCACTGGGGCAAAATCACCTAACCCAAAACATATTTTATTAAAAGTATTGAATAACTCCTAATTGGTTGAACAGATCAAAATCCAAACTTCCAAGTGTGGCTTCTACTAAATACATATTGCTTTCACACCATCATAAAGTCAAAAACTCAGGGCTGGAGCAGTGGCTCAGCAGTTTCGGCGCTTGCCTGGCAAGCACGAGGACCCGGGTTCAAACGCCAGCACCACGTACACAACTAAGTGTTGGAGCAACTAAGGCCATGTGAAAAACTAAAATAAAGTTGTTTCTCTCTTTCTCTGTCTCTCTCACTGTCCCTCTCTCTTTAAAAAAAATAAAATAAAAATAAAGTCAAAAACTCACAAGTCGAGGCAGCTAAGTTGGGGAACCTCTGCCTGAGCCTGCACGGGGAAGTCCCGTGTGATGAGAGCTTCTAGAAATGGTACAAGCCTGGTACTTACACATCAGCCCTCAGAAGGGCACCACAGAAAGAGGCTTTGATTTCATCTAGAGTTGCTGCCTCATTGCTCAAGAGGCAATTGAGCTAGATGCGGTGGCGCATGCGCTGCAATCCCAGGGGCTCAAGAGGCTGAGGTAGGAGGATGGCAAATTGGCAAGGCCCTGAGCAATTTAGGAAGACCCTTTTTCAAAATAAAATATACTTAAAAAAATAAAAGGATGGGGATGTTTCTCAGTGGTTTAGGCACCTCTGGGTTCAATCCCTGGTACCCAAAAATAAAAATAAAAAAAGAAAAGGCAACTAAAATCAAAACAACTAAACCATAATCAAACACCTTGCAAGAGAAGAATCAGGCCTTACTTTCAGGCTTTCTGACTCACAAATTAATAGCAGCTTTAGAAAAATTAGAAATCTAGAGGGGATCCACCCAATTCTTTTTTTTTTTTTTTCTCATGTACCTTCTTTACCACAAATCTAAAAACGGATCATCGAGCCTTGAACTTTAAATCTCAGACCTTTTTCTAAAATGCCGTGGTCTCCTAACAATCACAGCTGGCTTTGGGAGGGTGGGTGGATAAAAGAAGTAAATAATAACCCAAGCATGAGGACTTTGCAGATTTTTTTCCAGCAAATAGCAGTTCAGGTTAAGTACCTCTGTTCTCGGAAGTCACATCAGCATTTCACTTCATCATTATCATCTGTAACTATCACAGAAGGTTACTAGAGATCAGAGTTCTTTGAAGAAGATGTTTATAAAACATGTCCTTGACTTTTAAAATGCTTCACGCTGTAATTTGCCTCACCCTATGAACATGTGCTGTTCTGTGGGACTGGACTAGTTTTCTCTGAGAAGATCCTGGCACAGGAACCCATTTCTAATAATAGTCTTGATCACAAATCAGTATGAAAAATGCCCTTTGAATTACTTCCTCCAAGTGGTTATGGCTGACCCTAAGAAACTAACAGAGGGTACTGTTTGTTTTCAAGTCCATTTAGACCTCTTGAAGCTTTCTCCAGGATGAAGCCCCTCATCAGCCTCCGTTCCAGGTGGAAGCTGTGTGTGCCTGTCATCTAAGCAGAAATCCACTCTGCTTTCACTGAAACTGCAGAAGTGAACCTCGCCCTTTTCCGAGTTTCCCCAGCTCAGCTGTGATTTGGTCTCTTCTCACTAGTCCTAGGCGTTCCCAGCCTCCTCTATTTGTCTTTCCATAGAGTGGTGAAACCCACAACTCACAGAGCAGATTTTTTTTTTTCAAGAGAGAGGGACAATGAAAGAGAGAAAGAGAGAAACAACTTTATTTAGTTTTTCACATGGCCTTCGTTGCTCCAACACTTAGTTGTGTACATGGTGCTGGGATTTGAACCCGGGTCCTCGTGTTTGCCTGGCAAGCGCCAAAACCGCTGAGGCACCGCTCCAGTCCCTCACAGAGCAGATTTAACCTCTGTTCTGCCCTAGCCTCCCAACGTGAATGCTGGCATCTGCTTGTGGAGAATGCCACCAGGGGTCAAATGATATTTTTCTCCCAATGTTCAACGACTAAGCTTTGAAGGCAAAATAACAACAGGTCTGA
>PVKS010026062.1:0-29077 GCA_004027875.1 Aplodontia rufa | reverse complement strand
CTCTCCAAAGGTGAAGAAATGCTAACAAGGGAATTGCAGTTTAATCCTTTTCTCCTAATAGTCTTTAGAAGGTATGTTGTAAATGAAAAATCTCTGCCCAATTTTATTTTCTCTTTGTAGGCAACTTCTTTTTTCCTAGGCAACTTCAGTATAGAGCCTCCTAAATGTATCTTTATCAATCTAATATGAAACTCCTTAAAAGCTGCTAAATGGGGTCGCTTAATTATAACTGAGCTCTTCCATTGGTTATTTTTTCTTTTCCTTCTGGAACTCCTATCACATTTAAAGTTTTAAAACTGTTGATTTTCCTGGATTTACCTTTTTCTTCATGATTTCCATGTGTTAACATTTTGCCCTATATTTGAGGCTATTTCTCAAATATGATCTTTAAGGCTACTATTGTTTTTATTCATCTACTGAACTTTTACTTTCAAATAAATTGGGTTTTGGGAGCCCCTGAAAGTTTCTTTCATATTACACTTTAATTTCCCTGAGGAATATTTTTTATTTTTTAATTTAAGTTCTTATCTGATCCCTTCAACAGTGCTGAATATATATCTAATTATTCTCTCACTTTTCCCCTCCAGTTGAGAAAAGTGGTTATATTTCATGTAGCTTACTAGGTTTCGGGTTTAGAGGTTGTGATATTCTAAACAGTAAGAATCCAGATGTGTTACAAGACCACGACCCCATATTATCTTTAGAATTATTTAGTGTGGTAGCCAACAAGCTATCCTTTTCAAGCTGCAGAAGAGGAAGCCTACAAAGGCAACATACTGTTCCCTTCACCCTTAAGAATTCTAGAGGATAAAAAGGGAGAAGGTAGGGCTGGAGTGGTGGCTCAGCAGTTATGCACTTGCCTGGCATGCATGAGGACATGGGTTCGAACCCCAGCAACATGTACGTAATGAAGTGTCAGACCAACAAAAGCCACAGGAAAAAATAAATTTTATTTTCTCTCTTTCATTGTCCTTTAAAAAAAAGAAAAGAAAAAGAGAGATGGTGACATATACAGAAATAGCACAAGGGCTGTAGGAATTATAAAAACCAAAGTCAATCTTAAACTGAACAGATACGACGGTATAAGACCGACCTTAGAAAACAAGTGTACAGGGTTAGTAGAAGGAAGCATAATTGTCTTTCAATAGGAACTTGATAGCTAGACCACTGTCAACACTGCAGCAAAAAAATCTGCTGCTTGGAATGGTTCCTTAATCTCTCTATAACTTTGTACTCAAAATTCTACATCATAGAATGGAGCATGTGATTGACCAGAGGTCAACACTGACTGCCAAAGGTTAGAATGAAAGAATATCTGACTCTACCAGTTTCTGTATTCCTCCCATTGTGATCATCCATAGCTTTAAATCTCCAAAATCAGAAAATGAACTGGATACTAGTTATCCAAACAAAAACAACAATAAAAAATAAAAACCCAACAGATGTCCATCATTACTCTCAGACCTTTTATCACCTGGCTACATGAAAAGTACCCCTACAATGTACTTTTAAAATGGAATTTCCAAGTACAAGGACTTAAAATGTCTGAAAAAAAAATCATATGATATATATGCAGAAAAGAAAATATTTATTTTAATTTTCTTGAGACTATATTCTGATAGAGCAGGGAGAAATTAATAAGCTTTAACAGCAGAAAATGTGATCTCTAAAGTAAATTAGGTTACATACATTATGAAAATATCACAAACATTAATGAAGTCCATAACCTCAGTCTTAAATAGCTGCTTTTGTTATACAAGGACTTAAGTTGATTTTTTAATAACCTCAGTTTGTATTTTCTTCTTTTTCACAGTAACTACATAGTAGCTATGAAAGAAATTTAAGAGTTAAGGACTTCTAAATTAGGTCTTTTTTGGTGGGGTACCAGGGATTGAACCCAGGAGTGCTTAATCACTGAGAAACATCCTATTTTATTTTGAGACACTCTAAGTTTAGGGCCTCACTAAGTTGGTTGCTGAGGTCGGCTTTGAACTTGCAACCCTCCTATCCCAGCCTCCCAAATTGCTGGGATTACAGGAGTGCATCACCACACCTGGCTCCTGAATTGTTTTTGTTTGTTTGTTTTTGTTTTTCAAAGAGAGAGACAAAGACAGAATCAACTTTATCTAATTTTTCATCTGGGCTTTGTTTCTCCAAAACTTAGTCATGTTTGTGGTGCTGGGGTTTGAACCCAGGTCCTCATGCAGGCCAAGCGAGCACTCCAACCGCAAAGGAAACCAGGAAGTCTTTATGACATACTAGCAATAATTCAAGTTGAGATGTTAGTGACAATAATAACAGCAGCAATTAATAGTTAATATTAACTGAATATTCACCATACCAGACACTCTTCTAAGTACATACATTTGCTAATCCTCACAAGAATCCAGAGAAGGATGTATGTATGTACAATACTCCCATTCTACGTACAATGAAACATGAAGGTTAAGTAAATGTCCCCCGATCTCACCCACAGCAGGAAACTGGTGGGTTAAAGATGTAAGACCTGATCATGTACTTTATGGCAATCTGTCCTTTTGCTTCCTCCTTAATCAATAAGAAAGTGATTTGCCCCTAGATATACATATCAAATTTATTTGCTATTCTACTCCACATATAGAGGAATTATTACTCTTAAAATAACCAAATAAGTATTTCATCACCTAGGCAAAAACCTTTTAACAATAATTTTGTAGACTAATCTCTCAAAATTATCAGACTAAAGCAGAAAAGAAAAAAGACAAAGCTTCCAATTCTTTCATTCAGTTATCTAAAAATAGAAATACGCTTCATAGAAACACTCAAGAATACTTTACTATGTTCAAGTTCAGTAAGTATAATACAGAGGTTTCAAAGGATCTAAGAAAAAGTTCCTGAAAGCTAAGTATAGAGTAGGGTCTACAACCAATATTGATTTCCATGTTACACACTTTAATAGCAGCTATATCTCAAATACATTTTGGTCATAGTTTCACAGGTACCCTGCCCTTCCCCATCCCTTTTTTTTTTTTTTTTTTTTTTTTTGGCTAACAGGCATTGAACCCAGAGGTGCATAATCACTGAGCCACATCCCCAGCCCTTTTTATTTTTTATATTTTATTTTGAGATAGGGTCTTGCTAAGTTATACAGGGCCTCATTAAGTTGCTGAGGATGGCTTTGAACTTGCAATCCTTCTGCCTCAGCCTCCTGAGTTGCTGGGATTACAGGAATATGCCACTATTCCTGGCCCCCTTCCCTCAACTCTTATAAGGTCACAACTTAAGGAGAGCAGTATGTACCACTGCCTACTGATGACTGTGGGAACTGGGGGCTGCAGGGATCCATTTCTCAAAAATTCAAGTGCTCTACCTAGTAATTTCAACAGAACCTAGATAAAAAGGAGTATTTTCATTGTGTACTTTAGGAGAAAGATTAAGAAGAGAACAATAATTTCAATAAGATATTCAAAGCACTGATAGAACAAAATTCAGGGGATATAGGTAGAAAAACAATGCAGAAAGCTAAAAAAGGAGAAAGTAGTGTAAAATTCTATAAGTAATGATGGAGACAAATCCAATGGATATGACAATAAGTTGACACAGAAGTAGTCATGACAGGGAAGTTAAAAATCTCATCTAAGTAAGAATAATTACTAAGCTCAATAACAGCGATCATATACAAAAAGCAAGTAATTTAAGAAGCTCTGTGGTCAGAGAAAGGATAAACTTCCCAAGGTGGTCGTATGTAATGACTTGGTACAGACTGGAAGTATTAGTGAGAGACTTGGGAGGAAACGAGAGAATCAACTGAAAGTGGAAGATGTCAAGGAACTAGGAGGACAGGATGTTCACGGCAACAGATGCTGAAGTAATAAAGGATAATGAGGGAATGTGATAAAGAAGTTACATGTCAGACAAAGCAATAATTTGAAGAAAACTGAAAAATACACTGGAGGCTGGAATAGACGACTATGGGGGGGAACAATCAGTCTTATTAAGAGAAAGTCTTAATAGTATCACCAGTACATCTTTAAAAATGACATATAATTCAGTTTTAACATAAATATAATAGTGAGTCTCATATATACAAAAAAGAATTACTAACTGACTATAGATTCACATAATTTAGATACTTAAAATCGTTGGAAAATTCAATAAGGTCTGAAATTTCTTTCTCTCTGGACTATAACACATTAAAGAGAGAGGGAAAGAGAGAGAGAGAGAATCAATTTTATTTAGTTTTTCATGTTACTCTGACACTTTGCTGCGTACATGGTGCTAGAGTTTGAACCCACATCCTCACATATGCCAGGCAAGTGCCATAACCACTGAGCCACCACTCCAGCCACAAAAATACTAAGCTTTGAACTACTGGATTCAAAACACATACTCAAAGCTTTCAAGTTCTAGTGCAACTGGCTGGTGTTCAATTTTAGTAACAACGAAAATGTCTTTGCCTCTTAGTACTAAATGACTTTCCCTGAATCAAGGTACAGTATCCAAATATGCCATCAAATTCAATAAGAATTCATACTTTGTAACAGTTCTCATTGACTCAAGGATGGAAATTTTGTGGTCTTTTAATAGAGACTGTAAATTAACTAAATTTGAACAATGTAATCCATCAAAATTTAGTTGTACACAAGTTGGTGTTTGATTTGCATTTGGAGAGTTAATGTTTTTAATTGTGTTCTAAACCAACTTTAGATTTCCATCTTCTTTGCCTTTTGAAGCAAAGGTACTTCTCTAGGAGAAGCAATAAACCTTTCCCTGTTCTGAGGGAACATTATTTACGCCAAAAACAACAACAACAAAAACAAAAACTTAGTAAATCTTTATTTAAAACTGTATTTTAAATTATACTTACAATTTAGGTATCATCTAGTATTACTTACCAATACAGACATCAATTTTCCCTTTAATAGCAGCTTCATGCAGAGGTGTATAGTTCCAATTGTCCCTGGCATTTGGATCAGCTCCTTGGCATAATAACAGACTCACAACCTCAGCATGGCCAAAAGAACAGGCATTATGAAGTGGAATAAGACCTCCATCATCACGAGCATGGACGTTAGCACCCATCTGTAGTAAGTGTTCCACGACATCCTTCCTTCCAAAACCTAAAAGGAATGTAGAAATGTTTTTACACATTAAATCAATTTTGTAAAAAAGAGTCATTAGAATAATTTTAACAATAGCAACAAATTTGCACTTAAGTACTCTATACTAAAAGGAGCAAATCAAAATACACAAAAACATTAGCTCCATTAAAACAGATCCTGGTTTCACAGAACCAGAACTAAGAAAGTTCTTTTAGTCACTGAGCTATTGATTGCAAACCACATTCCTTAATCATTTGGTACATGATGGGCAAGTATGCTAGAAATACACTAACTCCTGTCCAAGACATTCACTTTCCCCTCAAGTTTCACCAGACAAAAATCACATGTAGAAACTCATTCCTGATTTTAAGAAGTAAAGGTTAAACATTGCTGACAACCGAATCTAAGACAAACCACAATATTCACCATCATTACATTACAGAAACTGGAGAGAAAAGTAAGGATAACAATGTATGGCAAGAGCCTGAAGATGACGCTAGAATATCTATTACAGAGAGACTGGGGGACAAACTGTGTGAAATGGATGGTTAAGCGAAACTATTGAAGCTTAGATTTACTAAGTTTGGAAAAAAAAAAAACCACAAGGCAGGTAAGTGGGAATACAGGCATCTGAGAAAACAGAATCCGAACACTAATAAATGAAGCACACTGAAATTGACAGCAACTTCCTCAAGCTCAGATGGAAACAGAAACTTTATCCCCAAGGCTTGACAAGGAAGCTCAGAGTGGAAACAGCTCCCTTCCCAGGTCTAGGTAACACAAGATAACTAAACCTTGTATGTACATTTCCAGCCTGGGGTCTCACTTCCTTGCCTTTTAAAGCTTTGCTGGCCTTCAAAGATTTCAAAGATGGAACTTTTGAAACAATAGTGCCTTCTATTTTCCTTCAAAGCTGTCTTTGAATAACCTATTTGCCCATCAATTTGACTCTGAATATTTGTGGAGCAGTGAGTAAAGTAACCTAGCCTCTCCTCACAACCTCTGCCAGTACTTTACTGTTGCTGGGTAACAGAAGCATCATCACAGTTTCCAAGCAAAAAGCCAGATAGTATCTGAAGCAGTAAAAGGACCAGGCAAATACTTAGAACGGTAGGACACACCAAGGAGGAAATCACGGAGCAAAAATGTTATGCAAAGTTCAGCATAAGGATTTAGTGAGATCGACGGAGAAGGGGAAAAAATGGTCACTGATCATTTTAGAGTAATTTTAGTACAATAATAAAATTATAAGCTACATTGCAATGAGTTACAAAAGGAAACCGTATATTTTAGCATTTTTATTTTTATAAGCTAGTACCTTTATAAATGATTTTTTCCCATTTTCTATTTCATTAGGTCTTATTTGTTAGGTATCACTACCTCTACGCTATTACTTACTAGGTACTATTGTTAGAAAACAGTATCTTAAATAGTGAAAATCATATCTTCCTCCACTTTATGCATACATTAAATAAATGAGAACCATACGGACAACAAAGGGAAAAAGAAGATGTATTTCAAGACATGTCCTCCTTGCTATCTATAGAAATTCATTCATTCCAAGAAATAAGAGCTAAGAAAAAGACTTCATTTATGTAAAATATGTTTCCACCGATACGTAACACAAAGTCTGAATTAGGTTTTAATGAAAAATATCCTTCGAATTAAGCTGAATATTTTGGGTGAACAAGGTCAATTTTGTATTAGTAACTGGAGCAGCAAAAGTATAGGGTACATGCTAAAGTAACTGTCACCATCCTGCCAGGGTTTGTTTTGTTTTTAATACTGGCAGGGCTTAGGTTCCCTTTGATTCTCTAACTTCCAGTCCTTCCTCTCCCATCACAACTCTGCTCTCCCACTGCACCAGCGGCACCTTCCTTACCCAGAAAGACTGAATGATTCTCCTTCCCCACATGGATTTGAATAAATGCCTGAGTGAAAGTTTACTTTTCCCTAACTAGTGCACGAACAGTGTTTGAGAACTAATTTCCTTTCTTCAATGATAATTAAATATTAAACATTTTATCAGTTCACATTTTTAAAAATATCATAATATCTATAAAGTGAAACAGAAAAGTATGTGCTTTTTTTTTTCCCTAAAAGTTTAAGATCTAAAACCTAAAAAGTGCATGGTATTAGGGAGAAGGTGGTGAAGCAGAATGGGGCTCCATGATGATGTGAATGTAAACTAGTATCTCTCACACTCACACGTTAGGAAAAAAAAATAGCAGTAATCAAGAGACTGAACCAAACACACCCTTTAATTTAACAATATCACTTTTACACTTTATTATAAACATTTCTCACATATTGTTACAGAGCTGGGACCTTCTGAGAAACTGTGGCAGTGTGAAGACTCCCTTCAAAACCCAATTCTTGTGATCAAGTCAGGAAGATTTCAGACATGTTGCTCTGAGTAACGAGTTTATTGAAGGGATAAAAAAGGGAAGGCGGACACTCTCAAGGGAGACAGTAGGCTCTCTCAGAGGAGGACACTGTCTCTCTCCTGCATTCTAGGTTTACTGGGGATCCCAGAGAAGTTTCCAGAGAGTCCCATTCAGGTCCACCTCTTGACTTTTACTGACAGCAAGGTGACAACAGACTTTAAAGTCCTCGCTACCGTGGCAATTCTAGGTCACCTTGGCTCATGATGACAGGTTCTCTGGATTCTTAGTCGCACATTCTTACAGATTTTCTGGTTAGAAGGAATTATCCTAGTTCCTTGAGTTTTAGAATCTTGTCACAAAGTCTCCCAGCTTCAGGGTAACTTGGGTTCCTCCTATGGACATTATTTCAGGCCTGCATTCTCTTGCAGATAGCAAGTAGTTTGTTGAGGAATGTGATAAAGCCTGTTTACTTAGGCTATACAGAGTTGCAGGTAATTTGCTTTTTGTAAAAGAAAGCATGCGGAGGTCAGCACAATGGGGCCACTTTTAGAATTATTTTCTTAACCTCATGTTCCTACCATTTACACTGTCCGTTCCCTCTGCAGCAAGACTATCGTAGAATTACAGGAAATCACGAAAATAATTTAAACGTCCAAAAGAAGCTTTATTTCATAAGTGATGGTTTTTATATAATGCATCATCCTATATTAAATGGGATGTTGGAAAATGTCAATCTACTCAATGACACTGAATTTCACACTTAAAAAATAAGATGGTATATTTTGTTATACAGTTTACCACATTTTAAAAAAATCACCAAGAAGTACAAATTATACATAAGAAGGATGTTATAAAAATTTCAAAACAGAAAAGTATTTTTTTTAGATTAATGACTCTTTGAGATTAAAAATATATGTAACAAATTACAGGAGAAAAAATATACATATATTTATATAAATTAAAAATGAACAGAAAAAACGAGTAACTAGAAAGATTATAAAAATTTAATTTTTTGTTTTCTTGGAGTTATTCACATATTCTGAACACTAAGCTTGTGTTGGGTGCGTGCCCCATGAATATTTTCTGTTTATGGCTGGGTTTTTTGTTGTGTTGTTGTTTGTTCATTTGTTTTGGTACAGGTGAGTGAACCCAAGACACTTTACCATTGAGGGACACCCCCAGGCTTTTTTTTTTTTTTTTAATTTTTTATTTTGAGACAGGGTCTTACTAAGTTGCTCAGAACTGAGGCTGGTCTTGAATTTGCAATCCTCCCACCTCAGGGTTCTGAGTCCCTAGGATTACAGGCATATACCACCACAATCAGCTATGGCTTGTTTTAAAATTCTTTAGTTTGATTGCACACAAGTTTTATATTTTAACACAATTATATGAATCTTTTTTCTATATGATATATATTGCCTATAGAATCTTTAAGAAATCCTTTTTGTATTTCTATACCATTCCTACATTTTCTTCTAAATTACAGATCCTCCTACACCTACCACAGGGTTACATTCCAATAAACCCATTTTAAGCTGAAAATATCGTTTAGTCAAAAACACATTTAATACACCTAACCTACTGAATATTCTAGCTTAGCAACACATTACACACTTGTTGAGTAATCATTGTTTTTCCTAGTAATTAAGTGGCTGACTAGGAGCTGCAGCTCACTGCCACTGCCCAGAATCACAAGTTTTTCTGTACTTATATAAGCCCAGGAAAAGATCACAACTCAAAGTTCAAAGATCAGTTTCTACTGCATGCCTTATCACTTTAGCACCAATGTTTAGTCAAAAAAATTTAAAGACAAACCATCAAAAGCTGAGGACAATTCATATCTTTATAATTCTGCTTTCACATTTAGATCTTTAATCTCCCAGTAACTATGGTACGAGTTAGAGATCTAATTTTATTTTCCTCTCTTTTTTCTTTGGTCAATTTGTTTATTAATGTAACTTTAAAGTAAGTCTAGGTATCTACTAGGGCAAAGTCAATTTACCTTGTTTCTCTTAAACTATTATCTAGGCTAATATTGCTTTTTATGTTCTGTATGAATATCTTCAAATTCCATGAAGACCCCTATTATGTCTTTTGTTAGTTGGTTTGGCTTTGTTTTTTTAAAGATCAGATTAGAATTCTGGAAAGCTGACAAAATTACACCACCAGATCTTCTAATCAGGTATACAGTATAGTTCTCCACAAATTTAGATCTCTCTGTACTTCTATTTTTGCTTTTCTCCGTTAATATCTCGCACATCTTTTTCAACAATTATTGAGTATTTTAAGGTATCTGTTGCTATAAGGATGAAGAAGGCAATGATATGTTAGGAGAGGTTAGCAGAGCCAGATCACTTGAAGCCTCAGAGCCCACAGCAAGGAATTTCAATTTAAGTAGGTAGCCAAGTCTGCCTACTAGCTCATTTGGCTAGAGTGCCATAAAAAACAGAAATGGTAAATGAGATCAGAAAGTTAACTAAGGGCTTAACTATGTAGGGCCTTTATATCAGGTAGGATCACATTTAGTTCCAAACTCCACCTCCCAAGTAAAGTAGGGATTCACTCATCTCACACAACTTGTCTAGACAATGGTACTTCAGGCTTACTACAAGGAGATTATTAATGAATAAATAGTAGTCATTTAAGAATCTTTCCCCTCTGGCATCCTCAGCATGTGCAAGCTTTCTTCCACTTTATCCAGGTTCCCAGACAAGAAGGGATTAAAGGTAAAGGGAGAAAAAGACTTTCTCTTGTCTTTTGTTTGTTTGGCACCAGGGATTGAACCCAGGGCCATTCAACCCCTGAGCTACAACCCCAGCCCTTGAGACATGGTTTCACTAAGTTGCTCAGGGCCTAGCTACATTGCTGGGGCTAACTTTGAAAAGGTAAGTCTCCTGCCTCAGCCTCCCCAGCCACTCAAATTGCAGGCAGGCACCACTATATCTTGCTTTTTTGTTTGTTTTTTAAAGAGAAAGTGACAGAGAGAGAGAGAGAGAGAGAGAGAGAGAAAATGAATGAATGAATTTATTTTTTCATCTGGCTTGTTTTTCCTCCACTTAGTTATGTATGAGATCGAACCTGGGTTCAATCCCCAGCAGGCAACAGCTCTACTGATGAGCCACCTCTATATAGCCCTGTGCCCACCTCTTAAGTCTTTTTATTACTAAGGAAGCAAAAGCCTCTCCTGATCTTTATCTCCTTAGCCAAAAAAGAGTTATCTGTCCATGTTCAAAATAGGCTAGAAACCAAGTCTTTTAAAGTTCCTTGGGAAACAGTGCTGCACTGAATAAAATGTCAGTATATTAGTTAAGATGAATTTGGGGTGGATAACCAACAGTATCTGCTACGGCTTTGTAAGCCATGGGTGTAAGTTTGGATTTCATTATAAGTATAAGGAGGCTATTTATAAGGGAAATTACTTGATTCTGTTTAAGTCTTTAAAGGATTACCAATCAGCTAGATCAAAAACAAACTGGAGAAGGTCAGGATCAAAATCAAAGACACCAGTTAAGAAAACTTCTGGTTATCTGTCTTAGTCTGGGCTTGGAACAGAATAGTGGCAGCATGGAGGAGTCAAAGACAACAGAACTGGGGTTGGATTTTTTTTAAAAAATCAAGAATGACTGAATTCTAGGATTATAACTAGTAATTCAGTTTATGGAGGTGCATTTGGGGAAAGTCAGGATAAGCAGGCCTATAAAAAGTTCATCCTAAGACTGCTCTTCACCAACTATTAAATTAATATGATTTGTAAATTTTGGCATATTCTTGCCCTAAAGAATGTGCAAGAAACAATGATGTTATTCCACAAATTCAAAAATTTTTAAATATGTTGAAAGCATTGTTCTGGCACTCTGAGAAAGTCTAAATTCATAACACAGCTTAAATAAATAAACCTAGTGATTTTCCTTATTCTAATATTAAGTAAAACATGGCAATTTAAAAATATTTTAATATCAAATATCATTGGTATCTATTTCCCAGGTCTGAGTTTTAAATCAGAAAGTTGTTTCACTGATGTTCAGCTTTCAAACTTGCCTAAAATTAAAGCTTCAAAGAAATAATCTTAGCCACTATTAAATCTTATAATTCTCAACTGTAACTTCCAAAATTTAATAAAAAGAAAAAAAAAACTTAAGATATTCAAAGTATTCCAAACTGATGCTTTTATGATAGTAAAGTCACAGCATAAAGACATTTCCCCCTAACTGAACTGTCAACAAAGCTGCAACCACTGTGTATCATCTGAATTGGTAATACATTGATCTACACTTATACACCTAGTGCAAAAATTTATATCACATCTCTTACATTTTTCAAAATAATTTAAAAGATCCCATTACTCCCAAAAAGAAACTAAAAAGAATACTGCAATGTTTGGAACTGTTTCGGAAAATAACACATGTATCATTTCCTAACACAGGTGGGAAAGATAAAAAGGCACTTGGTGACAGATACAATTTGTTTGTTACTGCCTTTAAAAACATTAGGAAAAACTAGAGTACAAACTATTTGTATAGCCCATTTTCTACATGTATATCTTAGTTATCCTGTCTTAAACATTATCAACCCACTTCCATACAAAATAAAAAACTTAACAAACTCTAAACAGTGGCAACAAAATTACTTTCAACAAAACAAACTTCAACTATGAGACATTTATATCAGAGTTACGTTTTGTGTTGTTGTTTGACTGGCACATTACAGTCTACATAAAGAAGGGGTTTGTTGTTACACTTTCATACATGCATACATCACGACAAATTATTGTGGACCAACTCCATTCCAGCATAACCCTCCCCCACTTGCCCCTCTTTACCTTGTCCCTGTTCTCTTTTCTAGTTTGATCTCCTCCTGATTACATCTATATATGTGTGTGTAATTTTATTTTGGCTTTTTAATTTTTAAAAACCTGTTTGGGAGCTTTTTTTCCCCAGCCAACAGATTCATCATCCACTAACACTAGCAGTGCCAAACATTTGTGAGCGTCTCTAGAGGTCTGTTAAACACAGTAATTTATAATTTGCTAAATTAAAAATCTGAATCACATCCGTGTCTTGGCTGATGTACAGAAGGCACCCTCAGAGCTTCAGAGTGATGTAAGAGCAATAGCCCCATCTTTATTTTTAATAAATAATTTTTAATTTAATAAAGAATTTTAAAATGCTACCTGATTTCTTGTACAGATTACCTTCTAAAGTTCTTTAAGGTTTAGTTTTACTTCATTTTATGGAATAAAGATATTCTCTAATCTGGGAGTTAAGGTTAAGATTTACGATGTATAATTTTAAAATATTAAAGGTTTTCTACATACTGAGTTCAACTTATACAGTCCAGTACACACAAATCCATAGACACCTGGCAATAAATTTCTGCTTCTTTTGTAATAAATGTTCCATGACAAAATTTTCTATTTAGTATTCAAAATCACAACTGCACACACACATGCACACATATACATACACAGCTTCTGACCATTTGATCAGAAGCTACTGTTAAAGGGGAATATATTTCACTGTTATTTTTACATTAACAATTTAGAAAATAAACTACAAAATAAGTTCTAATAAATCAATGAGGGTGCACAGATTTATCATTTGTTAAAGGTAGGTTCTGGCCACTTAAGTTTTGTTTTATAGAATGTGATTTAGAAAAAAAAATGCTCCGATTAAAAACAAAAAGTACAGTAAAGAATGTGAAACCCACTAGAGAAATCAACAGAAGAAAAAAAAAAAAAAAAAAACACAGTAGAACACTCATTTTCTAGTATAAAAATAAATAATATTATAACTATTTTGCGGGGAAGAAAACAAAAAAAAAGTTATAAAAGGGAAGAGCTTGGCAGCAGAAAATAAGATATCCTGGATAGGTAACAATCCAGAAAAACAGTGTAACCCATCCCATTCTATTGAGGAATATGAAAGCAGCCTCTCCAAACAAAAGTAGAGGCAGAACATGAAGGTAAAACACTGGAAGCTGCTGGGAGCAAAGCAAAGGTGAGCTCCCAATTAGGTAATTACAGTAAGTGTGACAGCACTTAGAAAAGAAGGACTAGGAAAATCCTGAGCAACCAGAGCAGAGCTGAGCAGAAATCACCACATCAGGCGCTCTCTACCCTGAAGCATGTCTCTACTTGCCACAAACCACCTGAAGGATTAAACCTAGAACAGACTTTCATCACCCCTAAATCCAAACCCATGCAGAAGTTTTCCAAAATGTGTCTGAAAGGATAAATAGGAGACAAGAGACAGGAGAGATGGAGGATGGGAAGAGAGGAAATAGTGTAGAAATAACCCAGGACTTCTCACAAGTAAAGGACGACGTAAAATTTCACAAGGCCTTGCGTTTGATCCCCAGCAATACAGAACAAAACATAACATTCAAGTTCATGAGAGTTCATGCATTACTGAGCAGAACTTACAGACACATTACACAACATCAAAGGATAAGAAAGTTAAAAATCCTCCAGAAAGGAAACAGATCAGTTTTAAAAAATAAAAGGAATCATTGACTGAAGTCAACCTTCTCAAGGTTGAGAAAAAGCTTTCCAATGCTTAATTTCACATCTAGCTATTTACATTAAAATATCAGATGTAATATCTGGAAACTGAACACAGAAAGACCCTAGTGGAAAACATCTTCAAGAATACTTCAGCACAACAACAAAATAAGTTCAACAGTATGTATATATATATATGTATGTTTATATATTATGAATAAACAAAAATCTATTGCTGTCTCAAGGAACAATGAGCAATATAAACTACTCAAATGCTCAAGTAAAATGGGTAAGTAGTATATTCACAAATGGAATTCTATACAATGAAAATAAACTACAACTATATGAAAGCTAAATCTCTCACACAAAATAGTATCAACTATATAATACCACTTATATATCATGTTCAAAAACAAACTAAACTCATCAAGAGATGGTAAAGGGCTAGGGACTCCGAAGACCCTAAAGTAGAAGGTTGTGGACGGCTAATAATGCTGTGTTTCTTGACCTGGGCGCTAGTTACCCAAGTGTATTCACTTTTTGAAATTTCATCTTGCTGTGTACAGTTTTATTTGTGCACACTTCTGTGTGTATGTTCTGTTTCAAAAATAAACTTACCTTGGTCTGGTAAGGTCAAGGGAATGTTAGGAATATAACCTAGTAGAACCTTTCAAGAAAGCAAGTTTAGGACACATATCTACATGCAAAAGCTCTCTAGGATTATATGTAGAACACAGTCTAAATGTAACTTTAACAGTTACATTTAGTTCATTTCATAGGCTCAGAACCCCTATAACTCTTCTGTTTCAAGAACACCAAGCCAGTTTTTCTTCCAATATAAAAACCACTTCACAGGTTTATAAGCAGTGATTAACAACTGTCAAAATACTTTCCAATTCATAAAAATCTGTATAACTTAAAAGTTTTAACTGGATTCCTTGTGTCCTCAAGCAATGACTCTCAATCTTGCCTGCACATGAAAATCACCTGGAGATTTTAAAGGATAGCTCTACCCCTACACTAGTGATTTGATTTAATTGGTCCAGGGGTAAGAATAATTGCTTTCAAAGACTAGAAGCATCACCTGGGACTTGTTAAAAATACAAATTCTCAGGCTCACTCCAGACCAACTGGAAGAGAAATGGGGGTAGGGAGGTGGAGTTCGCCCAGCAACCTGTTTTAACAAGCCCTCCAGGTGATTCCAATGCAAAGTTTGAGAACCATGGTTACACAGCTTCAGGAAGGGAATATATAAAACTTTTATACATTTAAGAACACTCAAAAAGATCAAAAATCAGAAGTGCTAACTTGAAGAGTTCACTTGTTCAAATACAGACTACCTACTATGAACAATTCACAGATACTGAAATTCTCACATCCCAAATTCATCTTTCATAAATTTCACTAGAGTAACTGCTACAACTTTCTAATGTTAAATTTTCATGGGGAAGCAAATTTCCAAAATAGCTTGCTATAAAAATTTGTTCAAAAGAAAATTTTCCCAAATGAGACTATTTCCCTGCAAAGAGGAAAAACATAACTTGGCATCCCGAGATGCCCATGTTTGATGAAAATATCAAAATGAGGGCATCTAATCTCACATGTGAATATTTATTTATTCACACATATACCATAGCTTTTCAAAAGTATTATAGATAACTGGGCATCAGGAGATTTCATTTATTTTTAGACTATAACTGATGATATTAAAAACTATAGCCCTAAGGGCTTTAGGGTCAATTGGTAAATTCAGAATACCTTTTTATCAGTACTTGTAGTTAACAGAAATCATCTTCTGTAAGGATGGGGTTAATGTGAGAACCGGACAAACTCCATCTTGTCCAGAGCACTCACACAGAGAGCAGCATGACCTAAAACTGCCTCTATTGGGAGACACTACAAGGCTATAAAAACAACTTAAGAATGTAAACCCATGGCCGGAGCCAAAAGAAAACCTTGACAAACAACTACCTACAGAGTCCAGATGTCCTTGTGGTAAAAACACAAAAAGCCCTAGACCCATAGCCCACCTGCCTTCACCCAATCCTGTAACTCCAAGGCTTTTAACTCCCGCTTGCAGGATTTTCCTATATAATCCCTGACTCTCTCCTCCACCCGCTGCGTGGGAGTGCTGGACAGTGGATGGAGCTCAAGCTTGTCCTCAACAACCCCCTATGTGATTGCAGCGGACGCGGGATAAGTGGTGGTTTGTTTGGGGGTCTCATGGATCGGGCATAACACTAACTACCAAAGTTTTCTTCTCTTTTTTCAAATCACTACAGAGGAAAAAGTTTACAGGTCCAAAGAAACAGCTGCTACCAACCAACAGTTTAGTTTGTTACACTAATAAAGCAAAGGAAAGAAGAAACTTAGTCACTATATTCCTTTTTCAATAACTTAAAAGTTCATTTATTTAAACTGAATGAGAAACTGACAAACTCCAAAAAACAGCCTAAAAAAACTTTAAGCTCAAGTTGCTTTAATTCTATAAACAGATACCTGAACAAACAGGCAATACAAGTTCCACAAGAGATTCCAGCAACTCACTGTAGAGAAAAGCAATCCTGGAAACACCAACACTCAATTTTCCTCAATTACTCAGACTCAAAATGAAAAAAAAAAAAAAAAAATCAGGTCAAATTTAGCTATCCTGAGCACCTATATTTTAACAGAAAACCCTAAGAAATTCACCCTATCCAATTCTTTTTTAAGAGTAGTTTTGGTTGTTTTTTTTTTTCTTTTTAATTGAAAACTCTGCACTAAAGGTTCTTTTCTAGCTGTTTCTTTCTTGCTCATACTTTAATTTTTAGTAAGCAAACCTCCAAAAGCAGAGGTTTCATCTATTTCTCACAAACCACTCCTTACTCATCTAGACGAATCCCACTCAATTTCATATTACGAATTGATATAAATGATAAGGTATCTTTGTCCACTTTCTGCTGCTATAACAGAATACCACAATCACAAACATGAATATTTAAATTACAAACAATAGAAATTTTTTTGGCTCACAGTTCTAGAAGCGGGGGCGTCCCTGATCAAGGAGGCTGCAGCTAGTGAGCGAAGTCTTTATCCTTAGGTGGGAGGGCAAGCAAATACACATGCGCAGAAGACGGACAGGAAATTGGCCCAACTCATCTTTATTAGGAACCCACTCTCGCGATATCCAACCCACTCCACTCCCTCAACAACAGCACTAATCACCTGTCAAAGTAGCAGTACTCTTAGTACTGTTATAATGCAATTAAACTTACACATAAATTTTGGAAAGGACATTCAAGCCCAGTACCTGGCCTCCATGCTGGAATTTGTCCACCTCCCCTCTGTTCTCCAGCTACAGCCTAACTTCCTTGCGATCAGAAGACTACTACTGGGTAGAGAAACTTCAAGTACCCTGACATGGGGAAAATAAAGAGGCATCCATTTCTTAAATCTACTGCATATCTTATAGTCAATTACCCAAAAGACTGCTTTATCTATGACGCAAAAGGAGGCTATTAAATGCATTTAAGACCAATCTACCATATTTTACCCCATAATCAAGGCAGATTTTATGCTGAAATTTTTTCAAAACAAACAAAAAACCTTGCACCAATATTACTTAAAAATCACTTAATACTAAACTGTATTTGGTACAAGGAAGCATGAAGTATTCATGAATCATTAATTACAATTGTGTAATGAAACACTAGTACTATTTTCTCCCTCACTTCATCACAAAGCCAATAATTTTATTCTAAAACCAAATACTATAATAAATATATTTTCTCAGAATCATTCACATCCCTTGATTACTTTTCTTCTGCTACTTTTTCAGTTTAAGATTCCATTTTTTAACATATTTTTGCTTCCAACATGGCCCTTAATGATATGCTTTCTATCCTCCGAATGTATTTCTTTTGCCTCTTAACTTAAAAATCACTTCAGGTCTGGAAGGAATATCTGGCCTGAGATCTAAAAAAGGAACCTGTTTGGACTAAATTTACCAAAAGGACTTCTATGTATTAGGAACATAACTTGTCTATAAAATGTCTTTAGCAGAATATCTTCAAGTTAAGAATCTCTAGAAAATTCACATGCCAACATAAACTGATGTGTAGGAAGGTGATGTTTCTTATTTTAAGTATTATTACTGTAAGAGAATTCTGCAAAACCTCGAGACCCCATCTATTCTAGGTCAGAGTGCAGGTCAACATGAGATAAAGAAAAGGGCAGTCACTCCCAACATCTCAGACCATTATTTTTATCCTTGAAATTATTATGAAATTAAGATCAGTAAAAACAAGCAATGGAAAAAATTGAGGTCAAATCTACGCAAAGCTCTTATAAGAATGTGAGCAGAATAACATCCCTGCAGACCACTAATATATACCAGAAGAAAATCCCCACAAAACAAACAAAAATTATTATCAATTATTTCAATTCTGAGTAAAAGATAATATAAAAATGATGCAACATATGAAAGAATAGCATATGTGTGAATTAGAAGATGACAGACTTAGGAAACAGTTCAAAAGAAAAAGGCTTATTTCAAGAAAAAACTAAACAAGGAGTTACTTTGCCCCACTTTATTCTTGTTTTTCACTAACACAGAAGTGAAAAAATACCATAGACAATGCCTTGTAACTGGGGCCAGTAAGCTATAACCCATACACCAAAGCTGGCCCATCAGTTTTTATAACTTTTTACTGGAATAAAGCCATACTCATTCATATGTGTTACCTATGGATATTTTTACAGCACACAAGGAAAACTGAGTTGTGGTGACAAAGGCCAAATTACACATAAGGCTTCTAAGATTTACCATCTGCCCATTTACATCAAGTTTCTCAACTCCTGCCTTAAAGAAAAATGAAAACAAGAAAACACACATTTTTAACTTTTAAAACAATGCTTTTTTTTGTTTGTTTATTTATTTGTTTTCTGATAGTTGTGTATGTGGTGCTGGAGCTCAAACCTGGGTCCCTGCACATGCCAGGCAAGAGCTCTACCGCTGAGGACCGCTCCGGCCCCAAAACAATGATTTCTTAAAAAAAGAATTCAGAGTAAGTAACCATAATCAGGGGCTGGAGATGGGGCAGAATGGGCCATTATAATTTGACAGGTAGAGTTCCCATTTAGAATGAGGAAAATGTTCTGGAAATGGACAGCAGTGATGGCTGTACAACATGATGAATGTACATATGCTCTCAATTGACACATAAAACAGGCTAAATTATAATTTTTACATTATGTATATTTTTACACACAAAAAAACAGCAAGTGACAAATTTAGAAAACAAAGTTACAATATGCCTAAAGGCAAGGGAAAAAAACAAAAAATTAAAAGTATTTGAGAAACTTTTCTGAAATAAAAGATTTGAAACTAAGAAAAGTTTCAAACCTGAGCAAACAGCAAAACCACCTGGAGGGACTAACTCCAAGACATTCTACTGTAGAATTAACTAGACTTTAATAAAAAAGAACAGAAATCCTTTGAATATCCAGGGGGGGAAAGACCCAGAGAAAGAAAATCAGCTTTTCATCAGAACTTCAACATTATAACAGCTTTGCCTAGAAGAATAACACTTTAAATACTCAGGAAAGAAAATGAAAACCAAAGATTAAGCTAACAATTATGGGTGACATAAAATTATTCTCAGGGAATACTATTTTCAGGATCTTTCCTGAGTAAAAGTTGAAAAACAAATGACAAACCATAAAAATAACTAGCAACATCAATATAATGACTAACACTTATTTAAAACAAAATTAAAAAATGAAATGATTTCAGGTATTTAGACTATATAATAAATCATTGCAAAATGTAGTGGCTTAACATAACAACCACTTATGTCTGCTGATAGTGTGTATTAACCAAGCTCCGTCACTGAAGGCTAGATGAGGCTGGAATATATGAGGTGGCTCATTCGGCTGGCAGTGAGTATTGGCTGAGAGCTACACTGGGGGCTATGGATGAGCCTTTCTTCTCCTCCACGTGGTCTTTCTCAAAGCATGGAGACTGGGCTTCAAAAGGGAATGTTGCCAATACACAAAAGTGAAATTTTCAAATCTCTGAAAGCTCAAGGGTTACACAGCACAAATTCTGCTATATTCCACTCATCCCAGCAACTCACAAGATCAAATCACATACCAAGGAACATAACAGGCTCCACCTCTGATGAATGGTATAGCATACATATACAGTTGAGCTGGAAAATTCAAACTCCAAAATACGGTGCTACAAAAGTTCCACACCATGACTCTGTTTCATGCACAAAATTATTAAACATGTTGTATAAAATTACCCATGGGCTAAAGACAATGAATTGTTTGTTGGGATTTGGATCCTATCCCTAAGATATTTCAATTCATATATGCAAATACTCCAAAATCTGAGAAAATACAAAATCTGAAACACTCTGGTTCCAAGTATTTCAGATAAAGTATATTTGATCTGTTCATGAAGGGGAGGAATATATAACAGCCACATTTGAGGACTATTACACATATATACTTGGAGAACTAAAATAAAACTAAATGATGCTTATTAGAGAAAGTATGAAATAGCAACACCCTCTCACAATTTAGCAAGAATAAAGCAAAAGTAAGGGAGCATATGTAACTTTTTAATCATTTCCAGTAAGCATGTTTGTGTCTGTATTATTGAGACTATTTGCGCATAGTATTGAATTAAGCAAATAATTATTTAGTATTTTAATACTGTAATAACTAGGTCCTTGAAAATCAGAAGAAATGATGCACCTATGGGAAAAAAGAGAAGTTAAGTAAAAATCCAGTAGTTCTGAATTTGAATTGGAAATATTGATATTAGTTAATAGGGTACATTAAGAAAGACAAACTATCAGAATGTTTAAAAAATCAACACCCAAATATATGCTATCTGTACTATATGAAGTACCATATAGATGTGTTATATGAAGATCAAGACACCTTGAAAGTAAATGGTTAGAAAAAATATACCAGGAAGATATTTATTAAATGGAATAAATGCACATGTTAAAATCTTAACCACTAGTGTGAAAGTATTAGGATGTAGAGTCTTTGGTAGATAATTAGGTCATAAGAGTGGAGCCTTCAAAAATAGAGGATTTTTAAGAAAAGACATAAGAGTGCTCTCTGTCTTTCTCTGCTTCCACCATGGGAGGATAAAAGAAGCCCAAAGTCTGGAGAAGACAGCCCTCACCAGAATCCAGCCTATTGTCACTTATAGCTTTCAGAATTGTAAGAAATAAATTTTTCTTGATTCTAAACCATTCAGGATGTGATACTTTTATAGTAGCTTGAACTGATTAAAACAACGAAAAAATCATAAATGTTTATGTACCTTCTAACAGTGCTTAAAAATACATGAAGTTGGGCCAGGGGTGTAGCTTAGTGGTAAAGTGAAAGGCTAGCATGTCCAAGTCCCTGGATTCAATCCCCGGCACTTACAGAAAAAAAAAAAGAAGAAACAAACATTGATACAATCGAAGAGAAAAATAGACAATGTTAGTATTATAGTTGGAGATCTTAACCCCTCTTTCTAGGCAACTGATAAAACTCGACAAAAATATCAGTAAAGATATAAGGGATTGGAAAAACACTGCCAACTACTTCATTTTAATTGATATTTCTATAACACTACAACCGAGAACTGCAAAATGCATGTTCTTTTCAAAAACATTCACCAAGACAGATCAAATGCTAGCCTCAATGCATTTAAATGTACTGAAATCATACAGTGTATGTCCTCTGAACACAGTAAACTTAAATTAGAAATCAATAATAAGATATTTAGGCAGTATCAAAAATTTAGAAATTAAAATCAAATGATTAGCTAGTTGCAGTGGGTCACACTTGTAATACTGGCAATTCAGCAGGCTGAGGCAGTAGACCAAAAGTTCCCGGGCAGCCTCAGCAACAAACTGTAAGTAACTTAGTGAAACTTTGTCTCAAGATAAAAAATTTTAAAAGGCTGGAGATGCATGCAGCTCAGTGGTATAAGTGCTCCAGGGTTTAATCCCCATTATGCAAGGTGGGGGAGGGGGCACCCACTACATTGCTAAATAACCCATGGGTCAGGGAGAAACCACAAATGAAGTTAGAAAACACTGGGGCTGGAGCGGTGGCTCAGTGGTTACAGTGCTTGCCCGGCATGCATAAGTACTCCAGTTCAAACCCCAGCACCGTGCTCAACAAAGTCTTGGAGCAACAAAAGGCACATGAAAAACGAAATAAAAATTGTTTCTCTCTCTCTCTCTCTCTCTCTCACTGTCCCTCTCTCTTAAAAAAAAAAAAAAGGAATTAGAAAACATTTCAAACTGAATGATAATGAAAATACAACGTTAAATATGTGGAATTCAGCCATGACAGTGATAGAAATTTATACTTGAAGTTCTTAGAAAAGTCAAGTCTAAAAACTAGTGATCTCCAGTTTTCTAGTATGCTAGGAAATGGAAAAGTCAAAGTACAAGGCAGATTCTAACATGACTACCAGTAATCTTCAACTCCTGGTATAAAGTCAAGAGCTACATAATGATGTTTCAGTCAACAAGGACCACATGAGATTACAATGGAGTTGACAAAGTCCTATCACGTAGTGATCCCTGAGCCACTGTAATGTTTACTGCAACACATTGCCCCTGTGTTTGTGAAGATAGTGCAAACCTACTGTCAAATAAAACTGTAGCACATACAATTATGTACAGTACACAAACCTGGACAATGATATTGAAAGACCATCGGGCTTATGTATTTACTTCACTATGCTTTGCATTACTGTTTTGCAATGTGTGTATTCCTACTTATTTAAAAAAAAAAAAAACAATTAACTGTAAAACAGCCCAGGCAGATCCTTCAGGAGGCATTTTAGAAGAAAGCTCTGTTGTCCTAGGGAATGAGAGCTCCATGTGTCTTACTGTCCCTGAGGACCTTCCAGTGGGTCAAGATATGGAGGTAGAGGACAATGTGTATTGATAATTTTGACCCAGTGTGGGCCTAGGATAATTAATGTGTATGTTTGTCTTGGGTTTTAACAAAGAAAAGTTTCAAAAGTAAAGCAACAAAAATAAAAATTTTTAAACAGAAAATTGCTTACACAATATGGATGTAAACAATGAAAAAGAAAAAAAACATTTTTTTTTTTTTGGTACCAAGGATTGAAGCCAGGGGTGCTTAACCACTGAGTCACATCCCCAACCCTTTTTATTTTTTATTTTGAGACAGGGTTTCACTAAGTTCCTTCGTGCCTTGCTAAATTGTTGAGGCAGGCTTTGAACTTGCAATCCTTCTACCTCCACCTCCCTAGCTGCTGGGATTACAAGCAAGTGCCACCATGTCCACCAAGAATGAAAATGCTTTAGAACAGCTGTACAATATGTCTATGTTTTAAGCTAATATTATTTTAAAAGAATCTAAAGTTTAAAAAATTCAAAGTTTCTGAAGTTAAAAAGTTACAGTAAGCTAAGGTTAATCTACCACTGAAAAAAAAAATTTTAAGAGAGGGACAGTGAGAGAAAGAAAGAATCAATTTTATTTAGTTTTTCACATGGCTTTCATTGCTCCAGCACTTCATTGTGTACGTGGTGCTGTGGTACAAACCCTTGTCCTTGTACATGCCAGGCAATAACTGTAAACACTGAGCCACCACTCCAGTCCCAGAAAATATTTTTTATAAATTGAGTGTAGCCATAAGTGTTCAGTGTTAAAGTGTACAGTAGCATACAGTAAATAGATCTTCATATTCACTCACAGCTCACTCAACAATTCACCCAGAGTAATTTCCAGTCCTGCAAGTTCCATTCATAAATGCCCTACACAGGTACACTAATTTTTTTCTTTTATATAGTATTTTTACTATACCTTTTCTGTTAGATACACAAATACCTACCGGAGTTATATAATGGTAGGTATGCATTACAGTAACGTGCTGTACAGGCGTGTAGCAGAGGAACAATTCACTATACTATGTTGCCTCAGTTTATATAGTAAGCTATACAATCTAGGTTTACATTGACATGCATTAAAACAAAATATGATAGACCAAGGAACTTTGAAACAGTGTTAACAGAAATTACTCAGCATTACAATTTATGTAAGCAATCCTCTATTGGTTAAAAGTTTCCTTTTTATTCTTTAAAATGTTTGCTTCCAAAAAGTGGTATTATTAAGGCAAAAAAAATGTTTGACCTGTCTAAGTAGAAGTTCTATGGGAACTTTTAAAAAAGAGGTTTCTTAAGGAAAATGTAAGGCTTTAAGAAAACACTAAGTAAGAGATAATCTAGTCTGTAATCAATTTAAGTCTAGGAAGGTATTTCCTTGTCTATGAAACCAGTTCCTTTTATTACTGATTAGACTCTTCTTAAACCCTGAGGCAAGACATCTGTTTGAACACATAACCAAGGATCTTCACAATTTAATAGCACAAACAGAATGAAGGACTGAAGCATTCTGACTTATCTGCATACCCAATGATGGGCAGCATTTAGAGCACATAGTGTTTTTGCCTAGGAAAAAGCAACTGTACTGTTAAGGGGGGAGGGAAGCAAGCATGGTCATGCTAAAACTTCAGGGTAAGGAATGAGTTGAGCAACCACTGCAGGCTTAAGTATATATTATAGATAACTACTCAAACTGAAAGAATACAAAACTAGCATCCCTATTTTGCTGGTTTTGACACTAAAACACCTCATATTATATATCATAATCCAAGTCATATGTTAACTACCAGGAGCCTGACTTCAAATTGTCTTCAGTATTTTAATACTTTGTTAAACAAAGGGGAAAAAAACCTCACCCCAACTTTTCTACAAAAATCGACCTTGTCAGAATTATACTGGTTCCCTCACAGAAATATGTCTCTTCTAGGAACTGAACTAAAAAGATAGTATCATTCTACATTGGTACTATTTACAAATCTCTGAGTGCTATATTGTGAACAATAGAACACCAGGGTCAGGGACCTTACCTGTAGAAAAGACAGTCTCATATAAATTCTAGTAAACAATAAAAAAGAGATCATTAGGAAGATTAGAAATAGTATTTTGAAAGATATTAGAAACAGCATTTTGAGAACCAACACCAATAACAAAAAATTATTATGTTCTAATTGTGACTAGGATGCTTTTATTATTAATTCTGCTGGAAAGAATATGGTTACTCTTATGGCAATATAACTGAAGTCAAAAGGACTTATATAAGGCTTAATACCATTCCTGAGGTTGTTAAATGGTTTCATTTCATGCTATCGAACTGTAAAACTCATTTTTAAATAGAAATAAAGGCATTATTTAATATTCCTTCCATCATTTGCTTGGCTACCGTTGAATTCTTGCTTAAAAAAACAAAAACAAACAAAAAAAAAAAACCCCCACCAAAAAAAAACCCTTATTTTGAAAGACTTCCTAACCGTTCCAAACCCAAAAACAACAGCCCTTCTTACAACTCTGGGTAACACACATTGTGGGGTTTTCTTAATTGTTCTTTAGGAAGCTCCACAGGGTAACGACTGCTTGCTACTCCAAAATTATGCCAGTACTTAACACCAGACCTGTAAGTAATAAAACATTTGTGAAACAAATGAACTGTGTAACTTTTAAACTTTTCCACCCAAAGAACTTTACCAATTTCCTATCTTTAAAATAGCTATTCCGTGATCATTCACTGACTAGCATAATAATCAACTTATAGTCAACAAAAAATTACTTTTAACTACTTAGCCTATACCTGAGGGAAATTATACTGAACAAAGCTTTAGTGTTATACACAGAAACATGAAAGGAAAGTAAACTGACGACAGGATGCTATGGTTTTATATCATGGAGAGTTCTACGGTTATTGTTTTATCTGTTTTCCACAACTGAGCTAAAAAGTCAATTCAAGGTTAAGTTCTTGTAACTACAACATAATTATGGGACTGGCTTACTATTTGTGTCCTAGATTGAGTATATATAAAATTCAAGAGCAGAATTAAAGTGACTTACGGCAAATAGATGAGGTCTGATTTGGAATACAAACACTTCTACATGTGAATAATCCTAAACAAGTTAATTAATACACAAATAGATGCAACTAATTATAATGTTAGTGATTACTCATGAAGAGGTATGGTAAGAAATGACAAACTTGTGAAAACACTGTGTTAAAACAGATTTAAAAAGAAAAGAAATGCTATTTCATTTAAAATAAGAAAGAGCCTCGAGTAAGTATCTAGTTAGGTGAAAGGTTAACCTTAATTCATGACTCAATTCACTACATTTCTAACAGTAGTGTCTATATGTAAGAATGGACACATTGAACTAATGATTTTTTTGTGTTTCTCATACCACTGATCATAATCTGTTAATGGATCATTGAATTAAAATGAAATGGAATAAAATATCAGAATACAACACATGTATAAGGGAAAGTACAGTTTCATGAAGCTCTTGACTCAGAGAGGTGTGTATGACAATTTTAAATGTCTTTCTAGGTATGCACTGCAATAAAAAAAAATTAAAGCTACCCTTGTCTATCTATCACTCTTAATTACTTTTCCCAAAAAAGCTGCAAAAATCAGAAATTCTGCACTGCAATTACTCACAAAAATGAAGTTACTTTAACTCACAAATAAGTTATAGTAGTTTAGGCTTGACTTCACAAGCTCTAAAATCACATGCAAATTTTACTACTTTTTGAATGAACGTGAACTTAAACAGTATCCGTCTCACTTTCATCATCCGTAACATGAGGATATCTGCTGAGCTGCAGTAAAAAATACATAAAGTTTAGGAGTGATATACATTATAAATATATTGAGAAAATTAAGAGGGTATCTTTGGTGTTACCACTTAAGTGTATGTGTGTGTGGGGGGGTGCCTGTTCGTTTTGTATCTTTCTGTCCTACTTGAATTTTATAATATAAAGTACACATTACTAATGTTTCTAATGCATATAACATTATTACTTTTATTTTAAAAAACATCAAAAGGAGGTATCTGAAAAGCAAGACTGATCCTTTGTTTTTGTTTTTGTTTTACATTTCTCAGTATTTTACAAAAATACATTAAGTGTTCCTAAAAGAAAATATTCAACTACTTGCTGGGGAAAAAAAAAAAAAGCAAAAAAAGTGTGAGGTCCAGAATTTAAGAATATGCCATCTTTCTTATTTATTTTAGAACTTGTGCCAGACAGGTCTCACTAAATTGTCAAACAATCTTAGTATATCATTTTTGCCCGTAAGTAAACTGTGGCAACTGAGATAAGGTAAACTTTTACACGAGTAACAGTGGTGTCCACACCTTCAAAGCCTATAGTTCTTCCATCATCACATAATGCAACCAAATATTTTCCTCCCAGTTGTTTCATATAGGCATATTTTGGTCTTCCTAACTAAACTGTAAACTTCTTTAAAAGGGTAGTTCCAGAAATTCCACTGCTGTCTCTCATGGGGTTACTAAGATACATCCTTAACCACTTGTTGAGTTACATGAAACTTCTGGTCTGGACTGTCCTCAAGGAACATAACCCTGTTGTAAAAACAAAATAAACTAACATACAAAAGACGATGCTACTCTAAAGCCACGTCTAACTTTATTTCTACATACTCAGTAGCGAAAAAGTTCAAGAACATGCATATCCAGAGATTACTCTACAGGGAGTTTTGGATTAAGTGCAAGCATCCACTCTCTGCAAACACTGTAGAATGGACTCACACCTCGCGGTTCCACGCCCCTGTCCCCCAGGCGCTATCTAAAGAAAGCAACCTCTTGTATTCCGGTGTGGCCTCCAGGAAGCATAACCACGCCCACATTTTGTCTCACCTTAATAACCTGTTTTCTTTCCGGAGTAGGACCCAGGCCCCCCACTCCAAAACCCGAAATAAACAATTCAAAAGTCTCTGACCTGCAGCGAAGTGCAGGGGAGAAGACTTCCGGCCGGCCATGTCCTTTGCATTGACGTTGGCCGCGTCCACCAGCCTCTTTACCCGGGACACGTCCCCATTGCGACAGGCCTCCAGGAGTTCCCGTAGGGCCCCACTCACTGCTGAGACCCCTGTCCCCGGTGCCGTGGCCCCAGGCCCCAGTGTTGCAGTGGCGCTAACTCCGGCCGCGTCGGGGCTCTCAGCCAAGCTCGATCCAGGGGAGGATGGAGAGGAAGAGGAGGAAGAAGTCGGGGAAGAGGAGGACGACGGTGAATTATTACTGCCACCGCTGGCTGGGTTGGGAGCGACCCCAACAGCAGATGCAGCAGCCGCCGCCGGGACCACGGTAGCGGCGGCGACGGTACAAATTGTGCTGGTGGTATTGCAACAGCTGGTGCTATCAACCGGGTCCGGGGATCGGGGCCTGTCGGGCGGATCCCGACTGCCATCCCCCTCCGGCAGTGCTAGGCCGTGCCGCGGGGAGGCGAAGGGGGCCAGCCCGCCGGCTGTGGGGGAGGCTGGGGTGGTCCCCGGAGCCAGGCCGGGACTGAGAGGTGGGGGAGGTGGCGGCGGCGGCGCCGAAGCCCCTGGGGCGGGCTGGAGCTGTTGTTGATGATGGTGGTGATGATGCTGAGAGCGACGCGACGCCGCCATCTTCAGACTCCCCCAGCACTGTCACTGCGGCAACGGCCCCACCGCCTGCCCTCACTTCCGACCTCTGGACCAATCAGCTTCCAACACACAGGAAATGATACTAGGCGGGGTGGGAGGAGTCAAAGAGAAGGAGGGAAGTATTGGAAGCTGCTCTGGGAACTACCAACGAAGGGGGCGTGGCTTTGTGGCTGAGGGACGGGCTTTGTGACGCCCTGGCGGGCGGGCTGGGAAGATTTGAATGCTGGAACTAGCCTGGGCCTAAGGAGAAACTTGTGCATTTCTCACTTTCGGGCTGCTTGCCTTTCTTGCTGTTCTGTTCCCAAATACATAATATAATTAGCCCGTTGGAAATTGTTTTAAATTGATTTTTTCCAGTTATCCCCTTTGATCTCTTATTCCTTCCATATATATATGGAAGGAATATATAAATATATATATTTATATAATATATATTATTATGTATAATAGTACACATATTTTGTATAATATATGTAACATTGTATATATTATATGTAATATATATGTGCATATATATATATTTAATCCCCCAGTTCTATAGCGTTTCAGATTGTCA